>CM029599.1:49345971-49489958 GCA_017311375.1 Mytilus coruscus
AAAATTATTTGCCTTGCATAAAGGCCAAAATTAATTAAACCAATATTTTAAAAATATTATTTGCCTTGCTACATTAAAGCAAATAAAAGTTAAACCCTATTTGTAAAAAATTATTTGCCCATTGCATAAAGGCCAACAAAAATTAAACCAATATTTTAAAAAATTATTTGCCTTGCTACATTAAAGGCAAAATACATAGATTCAGCATATCAAAGAACCCCATATATTCAATTTTGTTGAAATCAAACAAAGTTTAATTTTGGACCTTTTGACCTCAATGTGGACAAAGTTGATAACGGGCCCAAAAATCAAAAATCTAAATACATGGTTAGATTCAGCATATCAAAGAACCCCATATATTCAATTTTGTTGAAATCAAACAAAGTTTAATTTTGGACCCGATTTGGACCAACTTGAAAACTGGGCCCATAATCAAAATTTAAAGACATGTTTAGACTCAGCATATCAAAGAACCCTAAGAATTCAATTTTTGTTAAAATCAAAATCTAAATACATGGTTAGATTCAGCATATCAAAGAACCCTAAGAGTTCAATTTTTGATGAAATCAAACAAAGTTTAATTTTGGACCCTTTTGACCTCAATGTGGACAAAGTTGATAACGGGGCCCAAAAATCAAAAATCTAAATACATGGTTAGATTCAGCTTATCAAAGAACCCCATATATTCAATTTTTTGTTGAAATCAAACAAAGTTTAATTTTGGACCCTTTTGACCTCAATGTGGACAAAGTTGATAACGGGGCCCAAAAATCAAAAATCTAAATACATGGTTAGATTCAGCATATCAAAGAACCCCATATATTCAATTTTTGTTGAAATCAAACAAAGTTTAATTTTGGACACCGATTTGGACCAACTTGAAAACTGGGCCCATAATCAAAAATTTAAAGACATGTTTAGACTCAGCATATCAAAGAACCCTAAGAATTCAATTTTTGTTAAAATCAAATTAAGTTTAATTTTGGACCCTTTGGACCTTAATGTAGACCAATTTGAAAACAGGACCAAAAATTAAGAATCTAAATACATGGTTAGATTCAGCATATCAAAGAACCCCATATATTCAATTTTTGTTGAAATCAAACAAAGTTTAATTTTGGACCCCAATTTGGACCAACTTGAAAACTGGGCCCATAATCAAAATCTAAATACATGATTAGATTCAGCATATCAAAGAACCCTAAGAATTCAATTTTGTTAAAATCAAACTAAGTTTAATTTTGGACCCTTTGGACCTTAATGTATACCAATTTGAAAACGGGACCAAAAATTAAGAATCTAAATACACGGTTAGATTCAGCATATCAAAGAACCCCATATATTCAATTTTGTTGAAATCAAACAAAGTTTAATTTTGGACCCTTTTGACCTCAATGTGGACAAAGTTGATAATGGGGCCCAAAATCAAAAATCTAAATACATCGTTAGATTCAGCATATCAAAGAACCCAATATATTCAATTTTGTTGAAATCAAACAAAGTTTAATTTTGGACCCGATTTGGACCAACTTGAAAACTGGGCCCATAATCAAAAATTGAAAGACATGTTTAGATTCAGCATATCAAAGAACCCTAAGAATTCAATTTTGTTAAAATCAAATTAAGTTTAATTTTGGACCCTTTGGACCTTAATGTAGACCAATTTGAAAACGGGACCAAAATTAAGAATCTAAATACATGGTTAGATTCAGCATATCAAAGAACCCCATATATTCAATTTTGTTGAAATCAAACAAAGTTTAATTTTGGACCCCAATTTGGACCAACTTGAAAACTGGGCCCATAATCAAAAATCTAAATACATGATTAGATTCAGCATATCAAAGAACCCTAAGAATTCAATTTTTGTTAAAATCAAACTAAGTTTAATTTTGGACCCTTTGGACCTTAATGTAGACCAATTTGAAAACGGGACCAAAATTAAGAATCTAAATACACGGTTAGATGCGGCATATCAAAGAACCCCAATAATTCAATTTTGATGAAATCAAACAAAGTTTAATTTTGGACCCTTTGGACCTCAATGTGGACCAATTTAAAACGGGCCCAAAATCCAAAAACTTAATACACGGTTAGATTCAGCATATTAAAGAACCCCAAGAATTCAAGAATAAAACCCCATTGAAATTGGTCAAGAAATAAGCAATTTATACAAAGAATCTTCTTTGCACAATACTGTGCAATTAAATATTTCTTGCAATTACGCAATACTGTGCAATTGAATATTTCTTGCTATTGTGCAATACTGTACAATTGACAATTTCTTCCTATTGTGCAATATTGTGCTATTGGATATTTCTTGCTATTGCGCAATACTGTGCAATTGAAGATTTCTTGCTATTGCGCAATACTGTGCAATTGAAAATTTCTTGCTATTGCACAATACTTATTATATAATAATTTACATATCCTGTTTGGTGTGTATCTCCTGCCATATCATTATTATTTGCTTTTAAATATAAATCAGAAATAACCAACTTAAAATGGAAAATTTTAAAGAAAAAAAAAGGAAAAAAGGAAGAAAAGGGGAAAAAATCCCCCAATTTTGAACCCCTTATGATTCATCACCCCAAACTCAATCCCAGCCTTCAATGAGGTATGGTACCTTGCAGTACAATTTCAAAGAGATCCATACACTTAAACACAAGTTATTGTCTGGAAACTAGAAAATGCTTATTTTGACCCTTTTGGCCCCTAATTCCTAAACGTTTAGGCAATTACCCCAAACTCAATTCCAGCTTTCCTTTGTGATATGGAACCTTGTAGTACAATTTCAGAAAGATCCATACACTTACACACAAGTTATTGTCCTGAAACTAGAAAATGCTTATTTTTGCCTTTTTGGCCCCTAATTCCTAAAATTTTGAGGCAATTACCCCAAAATCAATCCCAGCATTCCTTTGTGATATGGAACCTTGTGGTACAATGTCAGAGAGATCCATACACTTACACACAAGTTATTGTCTGGAAGTTACAAAATGCTTATTTTGGCCCCTTTTGGCCCCTAATTCCTTAACTGTTGGTACCATAACCCCAAAATCAATCCCAACCTTCCTTTTGTGGTATTGAACCTTATGGTAAAATTTCCTAGAGATCCATTTACTTAAACTAAAGTTAGAGTGCGAAAACCAATGTGTCTTGGACGGACGGCGACGACGCCGGACGGCGGCGGCGGCGGCGGCGGCGGCGGCGGCGGCGGCGACGCGGCGGCGACGACGCCAACGTCATACCAATATACGACCACAAAAATTTTTGCGGTCGTATAAAAACAAACAGGATATTTTTTCATGAATCCCTGCTGATTGAAAAGATAACCAAATTACTAGTTAAATTTTATCTGCATGGAGTAAAACTTCCACAAATTAACTTTACACTAAATCTTTACTGACAGTGGTGAAAGATTCAGAGCATAACAAATAGGACTAATTCTGGCATACTTAAATCATAACTGTGGTACATGTATTATGTAGTGAAATTTCTGTAAAAAAAAACTGGTTTGACTAAATTTTAAATATTGAAAAAAAGATGAAATTGACAAAAATATTATATAATATGGAATGAATAATAAGTGCATTCCACTAAATAGCCTTTACTTACACTTTAGTTCCAAGTCTAAGTTCTAATAATGTTTTGATATTTTGTAAAGTGGTCCGTAAATCAGCTGTCCCCATTCCGCAATAAAATCTAAGCTGAAAAACAATAATGATACATCTATAATATTTTTATTAAATGCAGAAAAATATTTTATAGCAAGGGCATACAAAAATTATTTGTGTATGAATTCTTTCTAAATTATGCTTGGTTTCTTGTTTGAATTGTGTCCCATTTTGTCATCCAGTCGCCTTTTATAGCTTACAATTTGGTATGAAGCTTGCTAATTGTCGAAGACTGTATTGAGACCAATAGTTGTTTACATCCATGTTCGTTTGTCTCTGCTTGATAGTTGTCTCACTGGCAATCATACCAGACTTCCTCATTTTTATTTAGCTATTGTTTCATCACGACAGTTTTCATATCTACAGTCTAACAGAGGTTTTATATTATTAAATATTTTATTTAAATCTCTTAGCATGCCATCTTCAAATGAGCTTTGAATCAATTCCTGCAACATGAAAGGTGCTGACTGCTGACCTCTACATAACTTTGTTATGTTTTGTTTATTTAGTCTACAAAAGTGTAGAAATTCTATCGCAGTGGAAAAAATAAGGCCTTCAAAAAGGAAATAGGTTTGTGAAAAATAAACGATACTGATTTTTTCATAAAGTAATTACTAGTAAGGACTGTTCCAATTTTCCACTTTAAAAAAGGGATAACCACCAATGAAGGCAATTTTGGAATATCACTTAAATTTTCACTTTACAAAAAAAAGAATTTGACAGTTGACACCTACCCCTAGTTGAGATTCAAAGTCCCTTCCCTGGGTCACATGTATGTTTTATGGAACAGCCCTAACTAAAAATACCATTATTACTTGACATTACCTGACCAATATCTTTGTTCAGCAAATATACACCATAGTTAAAGTAAAACTTTTCTTTGCCTTTTGAGTAAAGTGGGAATCTACAAAACAGTAAAGAAATCATTTATTCTGAAAATCAGCCAATAAAACATTACAATTCTTCAGAATATGTACATTTTCATTAATGTCTCCATAAAACAGCATAAGAAAACATTTAAACAATTTCAGTTCCTTGTGTGTTTCTAGGGTTCCATCTAGAAATAATGATGTGTATATTGTAAATATTGAAATATTTTGTCCCTTCAATCTTTGTTTGATAATTTTCAAAACATTTACTGCATGACAAATTGGCAATTCGCCTTAAACACAAGTCAATTATTAGCTGTTTTAATTGACATTCAACTAGAAATCTGTTTATTGATTCACAGTCAAGACCTGTAATAGCCAGTTTTGTAAGACGACGACTAATGGTCTGCTAAAACTGTAAAAACAGACATTTGCATATATCATGCATTCTTTACTTCTTGAAAAAGCTATCCAAATGAAAGTTTTAAGCAAACATCTTATACCTTCAGGTATTATACATCCCATCTTTTATGGTAGTATTCTATACAAAGCACAAAAATGTCATCATTCACCTCAAAAGCAAAATAAACCTTTAAACAGACTTATTCACAAGGGATATAGTTGGGATACTGTTATCAAGTCATTAAAGATGGCATTTTTTGGAATTAATATTAATTCACTCATAGGGTCTTTTATTTTATTTTAAAACCAGTTATTGGCATGATACCGGTTATGTTCTTCTTGTATAATTTATGATGGCATGATATTAAACCCTTAACCATGTTTACAGGAGGGATTGTGGTTAATTTTCTTATGATGAAGACATGATCTTTCAATCAGTTTAATAGAAGTCTGGAGCTGGCATGTCAGTAACTGCTAGTAACCCTTTGATAATTTATTTTTATCATTGTCATTTTGCTTAGTTTCTTCTGTTACTTATTCTAAAATTGGACTCATACTTCTTTTGAACTGAGTTCACTGTGTGTTTGTTTATTCCACATTGGCTCGAGGTATAGGGGGAGGGTGAGATCTCACAAAACATGTTTAACCCTGCCGCAAGTTTGTGCCTGTCCCAAGTCAGGAACCTCTAGTTTTTGTTATTCTTTTGGTTTTTTTTTAATTTTCAGTTCATTTGTATGTTTCAAAGTTTAGTGTGGAGTCCATTTTGCTGACTTAGTATACATAATTGTTAAGGGGCCAGCTTAAGCCAGCCTCTGGGTGCTGGATTTTCTCACTGCATTGAAGACCCATTGGTGGCCTTGGGCTGTTTTCTGCTCTTTGGTCGGGTTGATGTCTCTTTGACACATTCCCCATTTCCATTCTTTATTCTATTTAATGTTTTCTATTTTTCCAAATGCTTTCATTAACATATTTTTTTTAAAGTGTGTTGATTCTCATACCCACAGGATCAAAATGGTCATAAATGAGCAGATATTCTAAGTAATACACTGTTAAGGAGGAAGTCTACATTGTGTTGATGCAAAACTTAAGGATAAAATAAATAGAACTTTGTCAAAGCTAATGAATATATGAAAAGTCCTTTAAAATGATATCTGACAAGTCTTCAAAAACCATACGTATTATCTTTATCTGTAAGCTTGTGGTGTATATGGTCCATAATCTGTGACCTTGAACTCCTATGTTCTATAGGATATCTCAAAGGTACATCAAGAATGTGTGACATCATTGTAACCATATGAGCTGTGTAACCAAGGGCAACAGCTACCTGTGTGTCATCACAACCTATAAATTTCAATTTTTCGAGATTATTTTTGCTTTTTAATACTAAGGGCTGTTCCAAAAATATGCATGGGACACAGGGAAGGCACTTTGAAATCTGAACTAGTGTCAGGTACAAAGAAATTCATAAGTTGTCTCTGTGGTTGTTTACCCCATTGTTAAAGTGCCTTCCCTGGGTACCATGTATATTTAAATGGAACAATTCCTAATAACTAATTATATTGATGTACTCATTCCATGAGTAAGCAAGAATAATATATAAAAATATCAAGAAATGTTTATTTCTTTGAATATCTGTACATTTTCTTTTTGAACACTGCCTTCACAAAGACTTTCAAATGAGCTGATCAAATGAAATTGCTTAAACTTAATATGTACACTTTAACTGCTCATACTAAAAATGAATATTGTTCTCCAGTTCAAAAATATTGACAAAATAACATAAATATATTTACCATGAAAACTTTCTGAATCTGGTAACTTGACATGACAAATAAAACAGTCTTTCTTTTTGTTCTACAAAAATTATCATATTCTTAACAAGTAATCATCTTTGTAAAGGTTTCTTTATAAAGTTAATAAGTCATTAGTTTTAGCTAATTCCTTTTTTATTATTTTTAAGTTCACACAGTTATTTCTTTTTTTCTCTTTGTCAATTTTTGCAGATCAATTCTTGTTCTTGATTGTTTATTTACAAATTGTACAAGACTTTTGAATACAAATTCTTTTCATATGAACAAAAATATTCTTCTAAAGTGAAAAGCATTTTATTGTGAAAATGGTAGCATTTAAATTACCAAACAAAACAATGGTTGCAGTGCATATGTCTAAAAATCCTAAAATTCAGAGATAATATAAAACAATTTTATTTTTCATATATGTTTGCGACATTGTTTTCTTCAATTTACTGAGTGATTTTATAAAACGAAAAGTCCATGACTTCTCTCATTTCAAAAGTTTAGAAAATACATACAAAATAAAAGGCAAAAGACAATTATTTTTACTAAAAAACAAGAATTTGTCCATAGTACACGGATGCCCCACGCGCACTATCATGTTCAGTGGACCGTGAAATTGGGGTCAAAACTCTAATTTGGCATTAAAATTTGAAAAATCATATCATAGGGAATATGTGTACTAAGTTTCAAGTCGATTGGACATCAACTTCATCAAAAACTATCTTGACCAAAAACTTTAACCTGAAGTGGGACAGACAGACGAACGAACGGACGGACAGACGCACAGACCCAAAAACATAATGCCCCTCTACTATCGTAGGTGGGGCATAAAAACAGATAAAATCTTTAAAAATTTTGTGTCATAAATTAAAGCATTATAATCCTACTTTTTCTCTCCCCAATAAAAACAATGGCTCTTCTTAACTTATTATTTCCAGTACTCCTGTTCTCATAAATAACTTCCTGACATACAAAGTACAGTGGCTGAAAAAGGGCAGGTCCAAGGTCCAAAATGCAATGATTTCTGATGTAACTTAATAGCAATTTACAGATTAAAGCCTACCTCTGTAATAGGATAAACATAGGTTTCCAACTCGCTAATCAACTGTTTTCTTCTTATCTTCCACTGTGCTTCTTCTTTGATAAAATTTTCTCTGAAAATAATTGAACATTTTTATACATTACAAGTACATATATATCTTCTAAAGGGTTGAAATCATAACAATAAGCACATAAATCTCAATGCACTATATTTGCTTCATACTAAATCTTAAACACTTGTATATAACAAAAGTAGTTTCATTCACTTCCTCTCCTTAAGGATGTTCACTCCTCTGTTTCAAAATAACAAGCTTTTTAAATGATAGTATTTAAATAACTGAACTTAAAAAGTAGAAAAAATTGACAGGTCCGTGTCCTTTTTTGTTGAGATATTATCAATTGAAAATTTGGCGGGAAATGATTCTCTCTGGATTTTACCCTTTTTCTTTCCAAAACTATTTAAAAATAAGGATTTTATAAGATTTTCAAAAATGGCTTTTTAAACTTTATCTTATAAAATAATTAAAAGAAAATTAGGGTTGGAAGGCAAAATTTGTATTAACACTACATGGATAAAACTACAGGACTCCAAATGTCTGACAAAAAGTCAAAAACAAGAGAAGTGAACATCCTTAATTTAAGTTTACTATCAATTATCATAATTGTCTGACCACATCTAAATGTAAGTCTTCCATGGAAAACAATTGTAACCTACCAATCATATACACTAAGTGGCAAACTTCAATCTGATAATCTGTCTTTAATGTATATTAATTGATAAACTGTAAATTTAAAAGTTATTGCATGCATTCATAATTTTAATTTCGAAATGACAGACCAAAATGTAAGAATAATTATTGTGTTTACAGGAAAAGCTGCATACAAACATATGTGTCAGATTTCAGAATGCAAGTTCTTATTACTGCGACACTCACAATAATTTCTGAATTTACAGTGCTATTTTCTTACACACACCAACCTTGTTTGATTATAACTTTTCTTGCTCTCACTTAAATCTTCTCTCTTTTTCTTTAACTGTAGGAATCTTTCATTTATTTCTTCTTCTGAAATAAAACAAATTAACTTTCTAAATGTTGTTACCATGGAAACTGTTAAAATGTCTTAAGAAACAACAATATACTATACATGTACAAGTCTGACAGGCTAAATGTTCTGATCTTGGATTTTATTTTAGTTTTAGTTTATATACTTTATTATAAGATGATTATTTATCAAAATTATATATACTGACATATATGTAGGCCTGATATGTTAATCTGTAGAAATCTGGTTTTATTTCGTTATAATTTTAAAAATAAGTTATCTGGAAAAAAGACTTCACTCTTAAGTGCTGACCTCTTAAACAATATGCAGGTGCATAAATGTTGGATACATATTTTTTAAACGTAAGTAACAGACTGATTTAGTATATGACTTATCTATATCATTTTGAATTGTATAAAAATAAAGAAAAATCAGATAGAAAACAAAAGGCATGTTCTTTTCCAAATGGATGAGAGCAGATCAATATATATTTCCTTCCATTGTTGTCTGGGATACATAATTCCCAGTTTTAAATCCTGTATTTTGAAGTTATTCTAACAATTTCAATATTCATAATTTTGTCAAAGCTAGCATTTAGAGTTTTCAAATCATACCCATTTAATGTGTTCTATTCGAATCTTGAATTGTTCAGAAAAAAGTAATATACTATAATTTAATATTGCTTAGTGCTTATTTTTAAAATTATGTACCTTTTTGTTGACTGATATTTTTCTGTTTATCGAGATCATCTTTAGCTAACTGTAGTCTTGACATCTGCCATGTTAGCTCACTTCTCATCTGTTCTCTCTTCATAATTAAAGCTTCTCTACTTGATAGCTGAAAAAGATATATGCAAATTTCTCAATTTATTCTGATTACTTTTTACTGTAAATGTACTGTTTATTGGATACTACTGGGACTTTTAGTACCTGTCCATTATGCAGTAATTAAGGAAAGAGGTATTCCTTTGAATGAATTCAAGAACCAAAAACAATGAAATATCCAACCCACACAAAAAGGATTCAAATAATTTCAAGTAGTTCAATAGTATATTCAATATTTCTGATCAATGGCTGTCTATATCTAAATGGTTGTACAGTAATCTATAAATACATATAGATGCACTATTTGGTTGGATGTTATTTTTGTTGGATTGCTCTGTCAATGACAACCTCATTGTTTTTAAAAGAAAGTCTGATTGAACTTTAAATTTTATTCTAGTATGCATACATGTGTTTTTTAAACATTTAAATCCTATTATCTACATGTATATTCTTAGTAAGTAAATGTTAATTTTGGTACAATGTAGTACTTAATCTTTTTATGCAGAAAATAAATTGTATTCATTTTCAAAAGTAGAAATTATACCTTATCATTTCACATAAGTTAAGTGTAACTTGAAAACTGAGGGTGAATTTGCAAAACAAATTAGAAGAACATACCAATCCATTTTAAAAAAAGGAATATGTGCTTCTAAAAACTTAGACCTCATTTGTGTCTTTGATCATATATTGATGTGTTCTGTCATTTTGGGTAATTTGGTGTTGATGGCAGATCTTTGATAATCTGTCTTAGATTTATTCCCTACTTTCTGTAATGTATAGTTTGACATATATTGTAAAGATATCTACTGTGGATTCATTTATTTTCGTGTTAACCAATTTTCATGGATTGAGGAAAACTTGCATTTCAAGGATAATTAATTTCGTGGTTTTGCCAAAGTCTGTATACAACCTTATAGAGAATGTTTTATTCATTGAACATTTAAATTAGTGGTTCACCTGTACACACCAAATCAACAAAATTTTGTATCTCACGAATAATAATGAATCCACGGTAGCTATTGTTAAAGACCATATGGTGATCTCTAGTTGTTTTTATGTTATTAAGTTGTTGTCTCATTTATGTAGACCAAACATCTCCTTTTATTCATGTAACAATTGGATTACTTAAATCATACATTTAAAACCCAATTATATTTTTCTAACATTTCAATAAGTATTTCCACATTGGAATGTTCTAAGAATCCTAAAACTTAATGTCTTAACAATAAAAAGCACGAAATCTATGTATTTTCACTTAGGCCACTTTTTTTTTTATTTGTTGGTTTACGGATCCGCCGACCCTGTTTTTCCCCGATTTTGAAATTTAAAAAAAAAGATTTTGAAGATTTGTTTTAATATCGCCGACCCTTTTCTGTTTGAAGAAGTACCAATAAAAATAAAAACATAATAAAAAAAATCGGCCTTTCTTCCTCCAGTCGGAATACCCTCAGAGTGGATTGGAAAGTCCCGTGCGGTTCCCTGTTCAGTCAACGTCTCATCATGATCTAATGCGGTGAAAAGGAACCAGTTGAAAATGGAGATTGACAGCGGGTCAATTTTTTTTTCAAGTGTTGATCAGAAACCCGTCGAAAGGGGATGTTTTAGGGCAGTTTGTCCGCACAAAACCATTACAGACTGTAAAAGACATTATTCTTGAATGTCTTAGTGAAAGCATTTTTGTTATTGACACCGTGAAAGCTTCCAAGAAAGACAAATTGACTGACGATGCCAGCACTGTCCCTTTGGACACACCATGTGAAGTACTAGCCAATTTCTTAGAAATTCATATTTAATCGTACTGTTCCATTAAACATATGAGGTACCTACTAAAGGGAAGGATCTTTTAACTAGCTGCCAGGGACATGAGGGATGGGTGTCTCATTAATTGGACTTATTATATAAATACCTAAATACCTTCCAAAGGTACCTATTAATATGTTTTAATGGAACAGTCCTATTGAGTAGGAATTTAAATAAGATCCATGTGTTTTTCTTATTTAAATTGATATAAAGAAGGTATATGGTGAACAAGATCCCAACACAAAATCAGAACATGTATTACTGTCATAGAATGCCTGACAATATCACTTGACATTTATAAAAGGGACAATCACAGGACACTTGAGATATAAGTTAATACTTAGCAGTGTAAAATAGCATAAAAGGACAAAACTGTATGTTTATATGTACCACATATGAAGGCATATGACATGCAGAGAGCATGGTATTTCCTCAATAAGATTGTATTATGATATGAGGAATTTTGTCACTCCCTGATTTAAATTTGATAAATAAATACACAGAACAAAAAGAAATGCAATTGGAAAACACACTTCCCTTTCATCAGAGACATATATATGTATCTGCTTTCATCAATCTACATTGACATTGGACTCCTTGTAACACATTAATTAAAACAGCAAGAATTAATACCAGTTCATGAAACGATCTGCATACATGGTTAGTATTATACTATAGAGTAATGTCATTGTTTGTTTCTCGATTTTTGGTAAAAAAAAACCAGTTTTAATTCCAATTTTATTTTTTTTTTTGACCTCCTACCCTATCCTTTTTTATTATTTTTATTTTTTTTTTCGACCTCCTACCCTTCCTTTTTTTAGAAGAATCCCGTAAACCATCTAAAAAAAAAAAAGTGGCCTTACGGTACTAAATTCTGATGATATAAATTTCATACCTTTTGGGATTTTTCTTGAGATGACAACAGTTTATCTTCAATTTTACTATGGTACTTGTTTACCGTAGCCTGGGTCTGTTTTGTTGCTCTCAGGACTGTGTAAATTCTGTAAAAATTATTGAAAAAACTTCAAAAAACGATTACTTAAATCTGTGTTTGACTGTTTCATGCAAATACAATCAGTGTTTGTACAAAATTTCCCCTTTTATTTATTTTAAATCCTAAGATTATAAATAGATTTCATACTTCCAATATATGCTATGAACTTATCAAATATCGACTGAATTTCAGGAACTACTATGACCCCAATATTTCACTGGAATTCATCAGTACAATAAAACACAACATACATGCACCTTCTATTTTAGACAACTTTTCCTCAATATTCAACATTAAACTCTAATCATTTGATATTATTGCTTGTCAAATTTACATAAAATTTTGATATCTCACATCAAATAAAACAATTTACAATTTGTTTAAGTTTATTTTATTAGTATCTAAAATCTAAAGACCAGAAATATATTTTTTTCAATTATAATTTATCTTATATACTCAATATATTGTCAGACAACAAATCTAAATTTTGTATTTCATTTAAAAACATTTATAAAAACAACAAAAAACCCTGTCAATAGTTCTTTATTTGATGCTCTTGAAATCACATTATAAATGATGCCAAGAAAAGCTACTTTTAAATGAATGACTTTCTATAACATCACATCTGGAATATTTTGACCTGTGACTGTACATACCTGGAAACAGAAAGTGCTCTGTAGGAGTTTCTGACTGCAGCCGAATCTATTTTCATCACATTTCCAGCTAACTCTGGTTTCTAAAATGGTAAAAAAAGAGAACATATAGAAGATAACTCTGCTGATAAAAACTACAAAGATCTTTGAGTTCCTGTGTTTTTAAACAAATGACTTTTTTATTTCTGTTACAGATTAAATCTTGGCCCTCACCAAGAAAAATGTATGGTCTTGTAAAATCATAATGTTAACAAAGTTGACTTCTAAAATACAATTCATGTCAGATATCTTTATTTCAATTTACAGATATGACTATCTTCAGAAATCTTGATTTCTTATAGAATTTTTAGTCATTATGTTGTTGTCTCATTGGCATATACCCCACATGTCTTTTTATTTATAACAATAAACAATCAAAAATATTTTAAAGCATGTTCTGTTAGGAACCTAGTGAAGAATTGTGTTACCACAAAGTAATTTACTGCATTAATCCTGATGGAAAGTTACATGATGATGATGTCATATATGTTAATAAACATCTAGTCGGAAAATCTTATTATGCAATTATATTGTGAGCAGTTCTTTCTTTATAGATCTTTTGAGTCAAGGAGTTTTGGATTGATTGATCAATTGTTGGTGTTAAATGCCACTTTCAGCACAGTTTGTTATATCTTGAAGACTGTTTTTATTCATGGAGGAAGGCAGAGTACCTGAAAAAAAACCACCCACCTTGGGCAGGAAAACTGGCAACCCTAGTGAGTTAATATAGGAGTCAATCATACATTACCACGAGCAAGATTCAAACTCACAACCTCAGTGTTGACAGGCTAGTGATAACTGTAGATGAACTACTAAGACCACTTGACCATAGAGGCCTCTAGGAGTTTTAGATTTTCATTTAGGAATGTTAAGAAACTATGTACTCCTGTGACTTACCTTTGCCAAGTCTACTTCAGGAGCAGTAAAATATTTGTCAAACATCCCAAATATAAGAGAATTAGAAGCATACTTTACTGTGTCTTGCTGAAGCTGAAATGGGACAAACAAAATCTATATTAAATACAACTTTTGGAAAAGGAAATCTCTTCAAAAGGATAAAAATAATAAGTAACATAAAAAAATAACAACAGTGTTTTGGGTTAAAAAAATCTAGTCATAAAAAAAAGTTAACTTTATTTTTTGCAGAGTAGTAAATGGAATAAGCTTTAATAATGCAAATCATAAAATGACTGATCATGAGTCCATGTTTTAGTCGTGTATTGCCAATTGCCTAGGTCATTGACATTAACTAGGTTTCACAAGTTTTTTTTTAAAATTACATTCAGAATTTGTCATAAATGAACCTACAGAATTTTTTTAATAAAAACATTTTATATGTACTCAAGCTATCCAGTAAAAATCATACCTTGTCAGCAAAGAAAACCAGTCCCATCAGATTTACATCCCAATCAATCAACAGGTCAAATTTGTCCTTTATACCAACCCATACCTTCACTACTAAGACTAGTCCATTGTTAAAGAATATATCATATTAGATTAATCAAGGATTTGTATAGTGATACACTTTATAAATCCTTGGATTAATCAAAAGATAAAAATACTCAGGACAAAAAAAATATCCATTTTAAAGTTCTGTTCCTTCCTCAATACGTATCCTAAATTTTCAAACCAATTTTTGTGATGGGAAGTAAAGAATACAGAAAATTTATTTTCCTATCAGCATATATTATATAAGTTACTGAAGGCTGAACACTAAATCTAGCCAAATCTTATCACAAAAAAAGATACATCTTGTTCTGGTACTGATATTGTCTTCATATCTACTGATGTCAAAACTCTGCCATGTTGGATTCTACAATTATATACAAAATATAATATACTTTTCAAAATGCAAAATACAGAAACCTACAAATGTATAGTACATTAATAAGACTAAGAGTATTTGTTAAGTTCATTCATATTCTTTCTAGCTCCATCAAATTTTTAGTTCAGTAAGGACTACTACTATGAAAAAAACATGAAAAAGCAAATTTTCTAAAATTAAATTAGGTCGCTACAGCATTATTGATGCTTATGTTGAATCTGTTCACCTTCATGTTAATAAAAGAATGCATTTTTCACTAACTGGAAGGGCTAAGATTTCTGTATCAATCTAACTATTTCAACTTGGCTAATTGTTACATTTTTGTACTTCTGTCCCATTTTAGAAGTTTTTGAAGCCCCTATCAGTTTTTCCATAAAAGAAGTTACATAAAAAAAAGCTATAGGCTCCTAAGAGTCTAAGGTGCTTAACTGGCAAAATTATGCTATTAAGATATTAACTTTTATCTGTATTGCAATCAGTTATGTTTGCCGATTTGTAGATCTTACTTATGCTTATTTTTCTTTATTTATTATATATTTCAAAAGTGCCAAAAAAAGGGTAAAAACTTGTCATTTTTTTTTTTATCTTGCTGAATATTTTTGCTGTTTACTGTTTCTCTGTATCTATTATAACATAGAGAATTATAGCCAAAACTGCAAAAATAAAAAGGTAATAAAGAATCAATTAAGGGTAATAACTCTTGAAATGAGACAATTGACAGGTTATGTGGACTTATTTATAATCATATTTAGATCTGATCTTGCTGATCAATTTTGCTGTTTAACAATTGTCAGGTTTTTTTTTCGAGAGTAATAAGAACTTAGTTTTCTCAATTGAATTGTTTCATATATTTTACGTCGAGCCTTTTATAGCTGACTATACGTTTTGGGTTTTTCTCATTGTTGAAGGCTGTACGGTTGCCTATAACTGCTTACATCCACTTTATTTGAACTTCGTGGGTAGTTGTCTCATTGGCAATCATACCTCATCTCCTTATTTTTATATTAACAAACAAAATAAATTTGATTATTACTGGATCAAATGTACATATTCAGCTCCAGATGTTCATTTCTTTGCTGATATTGCTTGGCTTCTGTCATATTGACAATTACTACATATGTCTTTATCCATAACTTTATATGAATAAAAATTAATTGTAATTTTTCAGATAAACAGTAAATTTTCTTGAAAAAGTATGCTATAATATTCAAAAAGTTTTCCTTGTAACTTACCAGTGATCCCTGTATCTTTTCACTTGTATAAAATGCTAAAAAGAAAAAATGGACAATGCAATTACTATGAAAAATAACTGTTATCAACTTTTGTCAGCCTTTTATTCTTATGGCATATAATGAAATACAATTTAATGTAATTAAGAAGAAACCCTAAACATAGGAATCACAACCTTAGTCTGTGTGACTGATATCTAACACCACAGATCATCCAATTCAATCTAAGATTTAATAGTGTTCAAATCTTGCTCCATCCATTTGTAAAATGACAAACAACACTCAATGTATGGTCATAATCAGATAATTGGAAAAGTATCCTACATAATGAAAGTCAATCATTTTCTTAAAGATGTTTGCTCCTCTGTTTAAAAATAACAAGCTTTTAAAAAGACTGTTACAAATTGATAGTATATAAAAAATGAAACTTAAAAAGTTGAAAAAAAATGACAGCTCTGTATCCTTGTTTTGAGATAGATCATGTATATATATATAATCAATTGAAAATTTGGCAGGAAATGATTCTCTCTAGATTTTTTACACATTTATCAAGGATTTGTAAAGTGATACACTGGCATTGGCACCTTTTTTCTTTCAAAAACTATAAATAATTAACAATGATTTTTTTCAGATTTTAAAAAATGACTTTCTAAACTAATTGGTATATATATAAATTATGAAAAGAAAAATAGGTTAGGGGGAAAAATTGTATATGCACTACATGGATAAAACTAGGGGATTTGGAATATATCTACATGGATAAAACTAGGGGATTTGGAATATATCTACATGGATAAAACTAGGGGATTTGGAATATATCTACATGGATAAAACTAGGGATTTGGAATATGCACTACATGGATAAAACTAGGGATTTGGAATATATCTACATGGATAAAACTAGGGATTTGGAATATATCTACATGGATAGAACTAGGGATTTGGAATATATCTACATGGGGATTTGGAATATATCTACATGGATAAAACTAGGGATTTGGAATATATCTACATGGATAGAACTAGGGATTTGGAATATATCTACATGGATAGAACTAGGGATTTGGAATATATCTACATGGATAGAACTAGGGGATTTGGAATATATCTACATGGATAAAACTAGGGGATTTGGAATATATCTACATGGATAAAACTAGGGGATTTGGAATATATCTACATGGATAAAACTAGGGGATTTGGAATATATCTACATGGATAAAACTAGGGGATTTGGAATATATCTACATGGATAAAACTAGGGGATTTGGAATATATCTGACAAAAAGTCATAAACAAGGGTAGTGAACATCCTTAAGCATGTATTTTTTCTTGATTTTTCTTCTTTTCTGTCATTGCATTGCTATTGCCTTGACATATACCCCACATCTTGTTTTGTTTATATCAATTTTTAATGGAACTTTAAATAATAATTTGCAAATTAGATACAAACTCTATGAGGGTATGGATAGGGTTTACAGAATAGAGAATAATAGGCAATGACTACAGAAAGATGCCGGCCCAAAAAATAAAGAAAAGAGAAAAATATGCCCAAAAAAATTAATGGAAAATAATGGTCAAAACAAATAAATGATAAAGAAAAATAACCTGAACTTTAAAAAAATACATGAATGAAGACTTCCTGATTCATACCCTTCTCAAAGTTACACCAAGTAAAATTGAATCCAAGACCTTGGTAAAACACTGTACCTGGAACATTTCTGTCTGTATGTAGAGTAAAGTAGGACTGCAGATTTGTCAAGTCTTTTCCTTTGTGCCCTGGCCAACATAAATTTCTTAATGCTAGACATCTTAAATGTCTGAGTCTTCTCTGAAAAAAATGAAATAAATGTAAATTAACAACATAAGGTAAAAATTTAAAAAAAAAACTTTTTTTAAGGGTTTCTCAAAATGCCTATCCTTTAAAGTTTTTATTGGGACTTTTGAACCTTGACAAATTACTGATTTTCCAATATATACAGATAAACAAACTGACCATTATAAAAAATACTTCCTACCCACTTAGCCTGTTTCTCTTAACCATAAACTTTTTTTAGCCTTCTCTGTGTATCTTCCAATGCAGTTAATTATCAACTGCCTCAAACATTAAAGTTTATGCTTTGTATGGGCAGTTAGTTCAGTGTTACTGACAATATTTTGGTTTATTGCATTACACTTTTGTTATTTAATATATAGTTTTAAAAAAATGTAATGCATAAATCACCTTGCAACCGGGACTATTTTTAACAGTTTTGAGTCAGTGCTCTATCTTTGAGCAATCACATCTTTCAAACTCTTAAAAAAAAGTCTTTCACCTACAATTTTTTTATGAACCTCGTTCAGTGGAGAATAAATGTTTTTGACATTGTGAATATATGAAATCATAACTAAAGGATCCATGAGCCTGTATCGCTCATCTTTCAATTTTGCATAAAATTGATACATTGCAATGAGAATATTTTAAATACACATGAAATAAGTTCCAGAAAAAATGTATTATTATCGTTCAAGGGCAATAACTCCTATAAGGAGTGGAGTAACAATTTCAGGTATGTTGACTGATTTGTAGTAAACAGGTAAATGACCAGCTGAATATTTTAGCTGGTTGCAGTTGCTCTCCATGTACTTTAGCTAACACAAAAAAAACACAAAATGGTTTAAAATCATCATTCCAAGGCAATAACCCCTGTAAACAGTCAGCTGACAATTTCAGCCATATTTATTTAATAGTAGGTCTTATCCTGCTGGTCAATTTTGTTATACAGTTCCTTTAACATGTTTAAATCTACTAAAATTTCTGAAAAAAACACCACAAAATGGAAATAAAGTCCCTTTAAAGCAGAATTCAATAACTCCTATAGATAAGGAGTCAACAGATGATTTTTGCCATGTTTGACTGATTTGTAGATCTTGTTATGCTGATCAATTGGCTTCTTACAGTTTCTTTTCATTTTATATACTAGTTTATGTAACAGTAACAGAAAATGGTTAAAATTCATTCAAGGGCAATAACTTCTACATTGAATAAACCGACAATTTCATCCAAGTTGTATTAATAGTAGATCTTGTACTGTTGATCATTTCTGCTTGTACATTTTCTCTCTAACTAATCTAATTTCCACAAAAAACACACAAAAATGGGTGAAAGGGTCTTTCAAGAGTAATAACTCCAATAAGGAGTCGACAGTCAAATTGGGACATATTGAATTATTTGTTGATCTTGTCCTGCTGATCAATCTTGCAGTTCACAATTTCTGTCTATCAATTTTGAGTCACAGGTAATAAACGGGTAAAAAATGGTTCAGTTAATTACTGCTAATAACATTTGAAATTAGCCAAGTTAATTAGCACAAGCCAGGATGATTAAAATTCAAAAACCAATAAAATGATTCGCTGAGCGCAGCCTGATATGACCGCAGAGGTCGAACCCTGAACAGTTGGGGCAAATTTGGACACAATATTCAAGCTTGATACTATCTGAATTTGGATTGTGATCAAATTTTCGACATAGTAAAGGTTTCTGACATAAATTAAATGTGGTCAAAGATCTTAATAAAATGCTCCGCAGGGCGCAGCTTGATACAACCGCAGAGGTCGAACCCTGAACAGTTGGGGCAAGTATGGACACAACATTCAAGCTTGATACAGCTCTGAATTTGAATTGTGATTAAATATTTGACACAGCATAGGTTTCTGACACAGAATGAATGTGGTCTAAGAACTTAAAATTTTAAATTGGACATTCACCTATTATGGTCCAATATCCAAAATCTAAATACATGGTTAGATTCAGCATATCAAAGAACCCCAAGAGTTCAATTTTGATGAAATCAAACAAAGTTTAATTTTGGACCCTTTTGACCTCAATGTGGACAAAGTTGATAACTGGGCCCAAAAATCAAAAATCTAAATACATGGTTAGATTCAGCATATCAAAGAACCCCATATATTCAATTTTGTTGAAATCAAACAAAGTTTAATTTTGGACCCGATTTGGACCAACTTGAAAACTGGGCCCATAATCAAAATCTAAATACATGTTTAGATTCAGCATATCAAAGAACCCTAAAATTCAATTTTGTTAAATCAAACTAAGTTTAATTTTGGACCCTTTGGACCTTAATGTAGACCAATTTGAAAACGGAACCAAAAATTAAGAATCTAAATACACGGTTAGATTCGGCATATCAAAGAACCCCAAGGGTTCAATTTTTGATGAAATCAAACAAAGTTTAATTTTGGACCCCGATTTGGACCAACTTGAAAACTGGGCCCATAATCAAAAATCTAAATACATGTTTAGATTCAGCATATCAAAGAACCCTAAAAATTCAATTTTTGTTAAATCAAACTAAGTTTAATTTTGGACCCTTTGGACCTTAATGTAGACTAATTTGAAAACGGAACCAAAAATTAAGAATCTAAATACACGGTTAGATTTGGCATATCAAAGAACCCCAAGGGTTCAATTTTTGATGAAATCAAACAAAGTTTAATTTTGGACCCTTTTGACCTCAACGTGGACAAAGTTGATAACGGGGTCCAAAAATCAAAAATATAAATACATGGTTAGATTCAGCATATCAAAGAACCCCAAATATTCAATTTTTGTTGAAATCAAACAAAGTTTAATTTTGGACCCCAATTTGGACAAACTTGAAAACTGGGCCCATAATCAAAAATCTAAATACATGTTTAGATTCAGCATATCAAAGAACCCTAAGAATTCAATTTTTGTTAAAATCAAACTAAGTTTAATTTTGGACCCTTTGGACCTTAATGTAGACCAATTAGAAAACGGGAACAAAAATTAAGAATCTAAATACACGGTTAGATTCGGCATATCAAAGAACCCAAATAATTCAATTTTTGATGAAATCAAACAAAATTTTGGACCCTTTGGACCTCAATGTGGACCAATTTAAAAACGGGGCCCAAAATCCAAAAAATTAATACATGGTTAGATTCAGCATATTAAAGAACCCCAAGAGTTCAAGAATAAAACCCCATTGAAATTGGTCAAGAAATAAGCAATTTATACAAAGTATCTTCTTTTGCACAATACTGTGCAATTGAATATTTCTTGCAATTGCGCAATACTGTGCAAGTGAATATTTCTTGCTATTGCACAATACTGTACAATTGACAATTTCTTGCTATTGCACAATTTTGTGCTATTGGATATTTCTTGCTATTGCGCAATACTGTGCAATTGAAGATTTCTTGGTATTGCGCAATACTGTGCAATTGAAAATTTCTTGCTATTGCACAATACTTATTATATAACAATTTACACATCCTGTTTGGTGTGTATCTCCTGCCATATCATTATCATTTGCTTTTAAATATAAATCAGAAATAACCAACTTAAAATGGAAAATTTTAAAGGAAAAAAGGAAAAAAAATCCCCCAAATTTGTTTAACCCCTTATGATTCATCACCCCAAACTCAATCCCAGCCTTCCCTTTGTGGTATGGTACCTTGCAGTACAATTTCAGAGATCCATACACTTGAACACAAGTTATTGTATGGAAACTAGAAAATGCTTATTTTGGCCCCTTTTGGCCCCTAATTCCTAAACGTTTTGGGCAATTACCCCAAACTCAATTCCAGCTTTCCTTTGTGATATGGAACCTTGTAGTACAATTTCAGAAAGATCCATACACTTACACACAAGTTATTGTCATGAAACTAGAAAATGCTTGTTTTGCCCTTTTTGCCCCTAATTCCAAAAATTTTGAGGCAATTACCCCAAAAATCAATCCTAGCATTCCCTTTGTGATATGGAACCTTGTGGTACAATGTCATAGAGATCCATACACTTACACACAAGTTATGTCTGGAAGTTACAAAATGCTTATTTTGGCCCTTTTGGCCCCTAATTCCTTAACTGTTGGTACCATAACCCCAAAATCAATCCCAACCTTCCTTTTGTGATATTGAACCTTATGGTAAAATTTCATAGCGATCCATTCACTTAAACTAAAGTTAGAGTCGAAAACCAATGCGTCTTCGACTGACGGCGGACGATGACGACGACCCCCTTTTGAAGCAATTACCCCCAAACTCTATCCCAGCCTTCCCTTTGTAGTATGGAACCTTGTAGTACAGTTTTAGAGAGACCCATACACTTCAACACAAGTTATTGTCTGGAAACAAGAAAAATGCTTGTTTTTGGCCCCTTATTCTTGCATGTTTGGGGCAATTACCCCCAAACTTAATCCCTGCCTTCCCTTTGTGATATGGAACCTTGTGGTACAATGTCAGTGAGATCCATACACTTACACACAAGTTATTGTCTGGAAACTACAAAAATGCTTGTTTTTGGCCCCTAATTCCTAAACTGTCGGTACCAAAACCCCCAAAATCAATCCCAAACTTCCTTTTGTGGTATTGAACCTTCTTGTTAAATTTCATAGAGATCCATTCACTAAAACTAAAGTTATTATCCGGAAACCAAATGTGTCTACGGATGACGCAGACAGTGCAGATGACGCAGACGATGACATCATACCATTATACGAACCCAAAAAATTTTGCGGTCATAAAAATGGAAGAAGTTGACATGTAAACAATATCTCATCAAACCTTGATGCTAATAAAAACATGGAACTGACTATCATACAAACATAATATTAACCCAGCAAAGACCAAGTACCTTTATAAGTTTAACACTGCAACGAAATCTGAGTTTTAAATGGTTCCAGTCCAGTTCCAAGGGTCCAGACTATAACTACAGAGTTCCACCAATATAAACCAGAACCTGATATGATGAAAGCAGCAAAGTCAGAAAGTGCATTGTACAAACGGACTAGTGCTTAAAACTGTGACTTAAACATTACTTGAAATTACTATGTCAAGTGCTCATCTTATACACTTCAGAGACATTCATGTTCAAGAGGGATGTTCGTTATAAATTTGAGGAGTCACATGACACTGGCTGACAAGTATAAAACGCACAAAAAATCCACTTGTTAGAAACAAATAACCTGCTAAAGCACCTGCCTCATCTTAACTGAAGTTAGACATGAGACATTTCTTTTGAATTTTTACAACATGCCAAGACTAGAGAGGATACAGAGCTTGATACAGAAACTTACAAAAACAAATGTATCTACATTGTTTGTACATGTATAATTGTTGAGCTTTAGGTGTCTTTATTGGTTTTAATAAATTAAGGGTATTAAAATTACTGTCAAACTTCTGTCCTTCCCATTTAGAAGACACCAGACATGTATGATGGATAATTGACAACATTGTACTTCTGAATCCCCACATTTAAGGTACATGTACCCACATTTAATACCTTAAATGATAAACAGCTACATGTATATTTGTAAATGTTTGTGCTATCCATGTGAGGATACTGCTCCTGTAGTTACCAGTGTTTCTGGTATTTACCACCCTGGTGGATACTCCTCAATTGGGCATTTCTTCCAGTTGGCAATACTGGTCAATTGAATTTTTATTGTTTTTTAACTGACTTTACTATAGTACTAATTCTAGTTAAACATTGGTAGATTTAAACTTTATTCCTTTTGCATGATTCAGTTTATAAAAATGAATAATACTGGTATGTTCTATTAACTTTTAACATGAATAATTTCTACTTAATTAATTAGTGGGTGATGATATTAAATACATAAGATATATATAAAATTTCTATATCAATATAGTTATTGTTTCAAAATGTATAAATAAAGATATTTTTTCATCAAAAGGTTTGATTTTTTACAGGTATAAAATAAAAAAACAACCCATGACTAGGTTACCTGTGACTTTTGGTCCTAGCAATTTAGCAATTTTCTGTCCAATTCACCAAGTAATGGACAAGCAGAGACCTTTTTGTAATATAGTACTGTCCTATTAAAATTTCAATTGACCAGTACATGTATGTCCCTCTATCATGTCTATTACCGTGGGGGCCTGGTCAATACTAAAATTGACTTTTTCCAACCTTATAAGACGAAGTCTTGGAAAGCTTTATAATATTTATATTTTGCTGCAGTGTCTTCCTGTGACAGATCTATGAAAAAATATCCTCAGTAGACCTCATAATTATATGGATGAACACTCAGAACAGTCGTTATAAGAACTTGAAATTACAGAAGTAAAACCTTATTTACACACCTAACACAACCAAGTGCATATTTGTCAAGTTATCAGGATGAGAAAGTCACATAGGGAATTAGAAATTAAACTATCTGTATCGTCTGGGTCGGTGCTTATTTAATATTTGTATAATTTCATTTTTCTAAGTTTAATTTGCAGCGTCTTTTTTTTTTTTCTTAAATTACCTGGTATGACGATAATTCAAAGTAGTTTCGCGCAAATTTAGAAGAATTTTCCATGTTAAAGTATGATAGCTACATTATTGATAAGGATTCTAATGTGTTAATGTTTAAAATGTATTTCTAATAGTCTAGGGGAGTTTTCGCTTTCGGAAATTAACTCCGTCCACCATTTTAAACATCTCGAATTTGATCATGTGACTCAATGTTCTCCCAGCGATTTCACTAAATTAAAGAGTGCTTGCACAAATTTAAGGGTCAAATATACATTTTTATGCACCCTAATGGCAGACTTTACTAAAAATAAATCAAAACAATTAAATATAGAAGGTTTTTCGGTTTTGAGGACGAGACTATAGATCATGTGATCGAATAAATTATCTACCGGAAGTGTAATAAGCAGACAGCAAACAGGTACCCAAAGTAATCAAAGTTTTTAATGTTGAAACAACAATGAACTAAAACATCATCTTTTATCAAGTAAATATATATTGCTATGAGAAACAGTCATATATCTTTTATCCAGCAATCAGTAAACTATTGTACAACATAAATATAAAGTTTTGAAATTAGTCCCTTGTTGTACAAGATTCAAGATTTTTACAATCCTGGACCCTGAAGTGCTCATGTACATGTACATGTTGTTTATTTATAAATGTTCTGCAACCATAGTCATACCTTCAGTTCGAAGTATCCAATCACCAATAGAATAATAACAGTCTGTACACCACACAAATGTGTCAATAAATCCTTTGACTAGTTCACCAGTATCACACATATAAAGTCTTACTTATAAAATCTAAAACAGTTTTTAAAGTGAAAGGTTTATAGTTTAATTCTGAGGTATTGGAAAGCTTCTTTCGATTCTTTATTCGAAGCAGGGGGAATTAAGGAGAAAATATATAAAAGCCATACACAAATTATGTCTTCTTAGGACTAAGTCACAGTAAGTGAATGGTGCAGGGTTACTAAACCCTTTTACAATTCTATTTCTGTAGCAATTGTCTGAATTGAACAACATCAAAAGGGGAGAATGGCCAAATAAGAAAATTGCATCAGACACGTGAAAGAATTCAAAAAGGGATTAGTCATGTTAGTGATAACTCCGATATTTTGACATCCCAATTGTCTGACACCCAAATGGTATATCCTTGATGATAGGAACCAGGAAATTTGTTACCCTATCCCAAAACAAAAGAAAACAATCACAACCCCAAAGCAAAAATTATTCACTGTGCATGTAAATATTCTTTATAAAAAGAAGATGTGCTATGAGTGCCAATGAGACAACTCTCCATCCTAGTCACAATGTATAAAAAGTTAACACTTATAGGTCAAAGTACGGCCTTCAACACGGAGCCTTGGCTCACACCAAACAGCAAGCTATAAAGGGCCCCAAAATGATCAACTTGTAAAACAATTCAAACAGGAAAACCAACTGTCTAGAATCTATATAAAAAACGAGAAACGAGAAACACCTACATTGTATATATATATATATAGCTATGAACCACACCAACAAATGACAATTATTTGCAATTAGTCTGATACCCTTTATTGGAGAGTAGCTGGAGAAATATGGTTACTCTGCTTATCATTTCATATTGTGACCAAATTCAGTAATGAAAGTAGACATGCTTGTAAGTTTATGACCTTGTCATGGATACTGGTTTTCATGCATGTGCAGTAGAATCTGCAACATTATGTAGGCAAAGCCTACTCTATTATTTTTTTGAACATTGAAATATATAAATAAGCGATCTAATGACAAACAAATAAAAATTTTAGAAAAAAAATGAAATTAGGAATCACATGTTTTGTATTCTTTCCACAACAAGTATGCCAATTTTGACATGTGAATTTCAATGGTCAGTTTGAAAGTCAAGGATTGAATTTAAAACATAACTAAACTACTCTTACAAAGTTCAAAATGTCATTTTAGCATAAAAATATTTTTGTATAAAATTTGCATTCAATGACATACAAATTATTTTACTTTTTTCTGTCAATCATTTTATTTTTTTATTATGTAAAAACACTCCCTGATCTGAAAAATCTGTTCACTTAAATACATTGAAAAAAAAATGTCTTTGGCATTGAGAGGGAAATGAGAACCACATGACCAGCAAATAGATGATACATGTAACTCATCGTTCCAGTTGTCAAAATGTTGTTGAAGGGATTTTCCAAAGGATTCTCATTTAATTCTAGGCTGGAATAAAACAGTGATAGTGAAAACAGAAATTAAAATGAAATATTTGCAAGAAAATGCACAACTTATCTTATTATGTCTAAATTGATAAAAATAAAACAAAAAACTTCATGCTGAGTTCTTTGGAATATGCATGCTGCAGATAATAAATATTAATGAATGACATCACAAGTAAAGTGGAAATTCCAGAATATCATGAATTTGCCAGCATAATGAACTTGTAATCATCAACGATACATGTAACCAGCCTTCACGATAAACTTTTGAATCTACAAGCCTGAACCTCAATTTTTTGAAAATTTAAGTTGGATTCTGTGGGCTTGTAGAGAAGAATTTTACAAGCCTAATAGCAATTTTACAAGCCAATGCTGTAGGACTTGTGGTTAAGCGTGAAGACTGTGTAACATTGAATTACTGTCTATACTGTATATAAAAATACAAATGTTTATCTATTTTGAAACAATTCATTTAGTAATATTTCAGAAAATGAAAGAGATTAAGGGACACGTGAAATTACAAGTGCTATTATCACAATGATAAGCGGGATACAGGATTCTGACAAAACAGTAGGCGGGATCTGGGATCAGAACACCCCTACAATGTGAAAAAAGTGTTCTTATCAAAATGAAAATTAAATGATCTAAGACTACCATCACAGACTAATGAATTGACAAATGGAATAATGCAGTCTTACTTATTCTGCACTTATATGGACAATGCATAATTAACATGATTAAGGTCAAAGTTATAGTAAATGGGCTATGTCACAAATGATGTCACAGATTTTGGTAAAATTTTGAATACAACTATGGCTCTTTGACTAAAACTGAAAAGCAAAAATATAATGCATTCATCTCTTTTATTTTCTGAAATATTACTAAATGAATTATTTCAAAATAGGTCAACATTTGTATTTTTATATACAATATAAACAGTAATTTCAATGTTACATGTATCGTCGATGAGTTAAGCCTTTTTCAACTGATTTTTATTTTTTGCGGTCATATATTGGTATGACGTTGGCGTCATCGTCGTTGTCTGAAGACACATTGGTTTTCGCACAATAACTTTAGTTTAAGTGAATGGATCTCTATGAAATTTTACCATAAGTTTCAATACCACAAAAGGAAGGTTGGGATTGTTTTGGGGTTATGGTACCAACAGTTAAGGAATTAGGGGCCAAAAATAAGCATTTTTATAACTTCCAGACAATAACTTGTGTGTTAGTGTATGGATCTCTCTGACATTGTACCACAAGGTTCCATATCACAAAGGGAATGCTAGGATTGATTTTGGGGGTAATTGCCTCAAAATTTTAGGAATAAGGGGCAAAAAACAAGCATTTTTCTAGTTTCATGACAATAACTTGTGTGTAAGTGTATGGATCTTTCTGAAATTGTACTACAAGGTTCCATATCACAAAGGGAAAGCTGGAATTGAGTTTGTGGGTAATTGCCCAAAACATTTAGGAATTAGGGGCCAAAAATAAGCATTTTTCTAGTTTCCAGACAATAACTTGTGTTCAAGTGTATGGATCTCTCTGAAATTGTACTGCAATCCTGATTTCTACCATACCTCAAAGGGAAGGCTGGGATTGATTTTGGGGTAATTGCCTCAAAATTTTAGGAATTAGGGGCCAAGAAGGGCAAAAACAAGCATTTTTCTAGTTTCAGGACAATAACTGTGTGTGTAAGTGTATGGATCTTTCTGAAATTGTACTACAAGGTTCCATATCGCAAACCAGTTAACATTACATAAGCTGGGTTTTTGGGGTAATTGACCCTAAATGTTTAGGAATTTGGGGCCAAAAAAGGGCCAAAAACAAGCATTTTCTAGTTTCAGACAATAACTTGTCTTCAAGTGTATGGATCTCTCTGAAATTGTACTGCAAGGTACCATACCACAAAGGGAAGGCTGGGATTGATTTTGGGGTGATGAATCATAAGGGGGTTCAAAAAATTTGGGGGGGGGATTTTTTTTTTCCTTTTTTTCCTGTTTTTTTCTTTTAAATTTTCCATTTTAAGTTGGTTATTTCTGATTTATATATAAAAGCAAATAATAATGATATGGCAGGAGATACACTTCAAACAGGATGTGTAAATTATTATATTAAGTATTGTGCAATAGCAAGAAATTTTCAATTGCACAGTATTGCGCAATAGCAAGAAATCTTCAATTGCACAGTATTGTGCAATAGCAAGAAATCTTCAATTGCACAGTATTGAGCAATAGCAAGAAATCTTCAATTGCACAGTATTGCATGTATTTAGATTTTTTATTTTTGGTCCCGTTTTCAAATTGGTCTACATTAAGGTCCAAAGGGTCCAATATTAACTTAGTTTGATTTTAACAAAAATGAATTCTTGGGGTTCTTTGATATGCTGAATCTAACCATGTATTTAGATATTTGATTTTTGGGCCCCGTTATCAAATTGGTCCACATTGAGGTCAAAAGGGTCCAAAATTAAACTTTCTTTGATTTCATCAAAAATTGAATTCTTGGGGTTCTTTGATATGCTGAATCTAACCATATATTTAGAATTTGGATTTGGACCATAATAGGTAAATGTCCAATTCAAAACTTTTAAGTTCTTAGATCACATTAATTCTGTGTCAGAAACCTATGCTGTGTCAAATATTTAATCACAATCCAAATTCAGTGCTGTATCAAGCTTGAATGTTGTGTCCATACTTGCCCCAACTGTTCAGGGTTCGACCTCTGCGGTCGTATCAAGCTGCGCCCTGCGGAGCATTTTATTATAGTTTGTTCTTATGTTGTACTGTTACACCACTGTCCCCAGGTTAGGTGGAGGGTTGGGCACCCACTAACATGTTTAACACCGCCACATTCTGTATGTGTCTGTCCCAAGTCAGGAGCCTGTAATTCAGTGGTTGTCGTTAGTTGCTGTGTTACATATTTGTTTTTGTTCATTATTTTGTACATAAATTAGGCCGTTAGTTTTCTCGTTTGAATTGTTTTACATTTGTCATTTCGGGGCCTTTTATAGCTATGCGGTATGGGCTTTGCTCATTGTTGAAGGCCGTACGGTGACCTATAGTTGTTAATTTCTGTGTCATTTGGTCTCTTGTGGAGAGTTGTCTCATTGGCAATCATACCACATCTTCTTTTTTATAATAATAATAAGTAAGGATAACAAACAAAACACTATTAATGTTTGATAGCTTAAGGAAACAGATTAACACTGATTATTTTGGTATTTGGAAAGATTGTAACACACAAAATAGGCTCTTCCTTATATATTATTGATCTTTTTGTTTAATGAGTACTTATTTAGTGACAGTTACAGTTAATATGGTTAATCATAACACATATTATTTCAGATTAGAAAAAAGAAAATGACCACTGCACAAGGGATAGACAAGATTCAAGACTCTCTCGGTTACCTGGTGCTGACTGATGATGGAGCTGTTCTTAGTGTGAGTTAACAGGGATATATTATTGTGAATTCCTTTTTATACGACTGCAAAAAAATTTTGCGGTCGTATATTGGTATGACGTTGGTGTCGTCGTCTTCGTCCGAAGACACATTGGTTTTCACACTCTAACTTTAGTTTAAGTGAATAGATCTCTATAAAATTTTACCATAAGGTTCAATACCACAAAAGGAAGATTGGGATTGATTTTGGGGGTTATGGTACCAACAGTTAAGGAATTAGGGGCCAAAAGGGGCCAAAATCAGCATTTTTGTAACTTCCAGACATAACTTGTGTGTTAGTGTATGGATCTCTCTGACATTGTACCACAAGGTTCCATATCACAAAGGGAATGCTAGGATTGATTTTGGGGGTAATTGCCTCCAAATTTTAGGAATTAGGAGCCAAAAAAGGGGCAAAAAACAAGCATTTTTCTAGTTTCATGACAATAACTTGTGTGTAAGTATATGGATCTTTCTGAAATTATACTACAAGGTTCCATATCACAAAGGAAAGCTGGAATTGAGTTTGGGGTAATTGCCCAAAACGTTTAGGAATAAGGGCCAAAATAAGCATTTTCTAGTTTCCAGACAATAACTAGTGTTCAAGTGTATGGATCTCTCTGAAATTGTACTGCAAGGTACCATACCACAAAGGGAAGGCTGGGATTGATTTTGGGGGTAATTGCCTCATAATTTTAAGAATTAGGGGCCAAAAACAGGAAAAAAAACCAAGCATTTTTCTAGTTTCAGGACAATAACTTGTGTGTAAGTGTATGGATCTTTATGAAATTGTACTACAAGGTTCCATATCACAAAGGGAAAGCTGGGTTTGAGTTTGTGGGTAATTGCCCTAAACGTTTAGGAATTTTGGGCCAAAAAGGGGCCAAAAAACAAGCATTTTTCTAGTTTCCAGACAATAAGTGTTCAAGTGTACAGATCTCTCTGAAATTGTACTGCAAGGTACATACCACAAAGTGAAGGCTGGGATTGAGTTTGGGGGTGAGGAATCATAAGGGGGTTCAAAAAATTTGAGGGGGAATTTCTTTTTCATTTTTTTTCTTTAAAATTTTCCATTTTAAATTGGTTATTTCTGATTTATACATAAAAGCAAATAATAATGATATGGTTTGAATAGGTAAATTAAAAAATGTTTAGTTCTTAGACCATATTCATTCTGTGTCAGAAACCTATGCTGTGTCAAATATTTAATTACAATCCAAATTCAGTCCTGTATCAAGCTTGAATGTTGTGTCCATACTTGCCCCAACTGTTCAGGGTTCGACCTGTGCGGTCGTATCAAGCTGCGCCCAGCGGAGCATTTTATTTACTTGTTGATTTGGTATACATATTTTTTTTATTGCTTTTGTAGGAAAAATATCAAACTGATCAACGAAACAAAAGAAAAACAAAAAAAATATATTCCATTTTTGTTCAGGAAAACGGTTTAAGTAGTATAAGTTTTAATCTTCATTCATATCAATTTCAACTTTTCATTATGCATGTACCTGTATTCTTCATGTGAAAGACACCTCAAAGCAAGATATTATTTTTATCTCTTTCTAGCAGCATTTCGCTAACTTTGTCTAGAAGTAGTAGACACTGCACTGAAGATAAATAATATTATTGATTAACTAGATTTTCAGTGAAATATTACAAAATTATTTTTTAGAATATCACATTTTCATAAATCCTCAGATTTGGTGTATGCAATTTTATTCTTAGGGTGAGGGGTTTGTTTGTTGTTGCATATTTGGCTGGGTTGGAATAAGTCCAAAACTTGCTTATAGCATGGTGATGTTGGGCAGGGTATACGTAAATGTGGGTACCTAATTTGTGTAATCCACTCCTACACTTTTCAACCCAGTTCCCTGAAACTTCACAGGACGAATGCACATATGTTGACGTTGTACATTCGCTATTATGGAAATATTTGAGATTTTTTTTTCTCATTTTTCAGGAAAAAGGAGAAGGTCTGTTAAGGGCTTATTTTGGCCTAAAATTTGAAGTACATCTGATGAAGGATTTTTTACATTTTTTAAACACTTAAGTGTCTTCTTCAGTTGTTTCAATTAGTTTATAAATGTAAAAGATTTGAACTGATTTGGTCATTAAAGATGCCTGAATTCAAGCTTTATTATGACAGATCTATCAAATATGCCACAAAAGTCACTTTTCAGATGGTTTTTTGTCAGAAATGCAAGTTGCCGCATTCGTGTTCAGTCTCAACCTTTATATATGTTATGTATCATCATCAAATACAACATATATTTAAATATAAATAATAAAGACTGAACACAAGTGCGGCCACTTCCATTTTAGACAAAATAAGCACAAATGCTAAAATTGTGAAGATTTCCAGTAATTTTTCATGAATTAATGATACTAGTACCTGATGCATGTGCATTGTATTGTAAAAAACAGCCCATATATATGTAACAAAAGTATTCAACTTTCCAATAAATAGCGAAAAGTTTACATTTTTAACAAATTTTTGAAATGCTATATTTTGGGGCCAAAAAGGGGTCTTACTGGGCCTACTCCTTTATGAAAGATTGAAATATGTTGAAGTTGTGCACATACTATTATGGATTGTTTGGGAAATTTTTTCTCGTTTTTCCCAACTTTGGAGTTTAGTTATTTTGCATCTAAATTTACAACCTCCATGTAATTGCAAGTACATTGTAAACACTCTACATTGATTAGTCACAAATATTGCAATCTAGCCATTTGAGACTTTGACTAATTACATCGGATGTGACCTTGAGAGGTCATACCGGTGTTATGTTGCCGCAGAAATTTCTTGTGCTTTTGACTGATTACCGAACATATTTCGTATAAATACGCGGATATTATCGAGTGCAAAATAACATTCCTTATCGCTTGTTATAAATTCATTTCTTCAATGAATACTCATGAAAATATTTTTTTAAGAACATAGATAAATGATATGAAAATGTTTTGTCGTGAGAAATAAATATATCAGTAACAAATCATGAATACTGAAAATTTGTGTTAATGCATGCAGAAGAATATCTCGAGAGATGATCTGCTACATATATAACTGTTATACAAATATTAATATAATATATAACAACAAACCAGATTATACTAATAACAAATGATTATATCACTACAATATAATAATTATTAAGGTGAGGTTGAATTCCCTGTCATTTATTCATCATCCACACAGGAACTTGTCTCAGAAAAAAATATATCTATGTAGTAACGTAACTTTCAGGTATAGAGATATGATTTTTTTTCTGAGACCATCCACCAGAACTTGCGGTCATCCGATGTTCAGTTCTTCAGGGGTTGACATTTGATTCAGTTTTCCTTAATATGCTTGATATATTTGCCTGTGATGGATGTTAAACAACCCATCAATCATCAGTTCAACATTTCAATGTCATATTATTATAATATTATATTATCAATTTTAGTCAGGAGGAGACTTACAAAATGCAGAATCAATAGCTGAAAAAGTTTTGAAATTAGTTCATACAGCAAACAGAATCCAAGTTACTTCAGACAAGAGAGACTCTTTTAAAAGAATTTCAGGTATATAAGCTTGTTTAGAATGCTATTAAAGTTGTTGATCACACACTCAGTAATATAATGTATGTAGTGAAGGCATAAAGTGCCACCGTAAGATACTGCCATTACTTGGTGTCTGTTGTCCATCATCTGCAAACCTTTCACATTTTTAGCACTTTTCTAAATTTATCAGGCAAATTTGAACCAAAATTGGCAGGAATAATGTATGTATGTTTTTTATTAAAGAACATTTTCATTTCATGGCAGTCAGAGTAATTATTGATTCTGATATTCAAGTATCTTTTTGTTCACATCAGTCTAATAAAAAACATGATCGCTAGAGGCAAATTAACTTGTCCATTGTAAACCAGACGTTGTTTGATTGTTGGTTGCTTAATGTCCAGTGGCAAATAGTTCATGCATGATCAGGACAAAACCGGACTTTGAAAGATATAATATACTTTGTATATGGTCCTTATAAGAGTTATTCTGTTAGTTCCATTCAGCTGAATACAAATGTCAGAGTTAATTTTGATCGATTTTAGAATGCAAGGAAGTATTTCTAAAAATCTGTTTAAGAACAAGTCTAATTGCTGCCAAAATATAAGGAGTGAATAAGTTTCATTGGTTGAAAAGTGGCCATTGTTGACATTGATGCAGGTGGGCAATAGACTCCTAAGGGCATCTGTTAAGTTTATGTTTTGACTTTTGTGGTGCACAATGCTTTACAAATGTTTGATATTTAATATAAAAATATTTGAATTATTTAATTTATCAACAGGAAAAAAAAATAAAAACAACAGAAAAATACAACTTTATGAATATTTCATATGATAGATGTATATTGTTTTACCATATGTTTTATAAATTGTTTTGTAATATGAATACAATATAAGATGTGGGGTAAAGGTCAATGAAAAGCCAATCCAATGACACTAGAAAACTTAGAGACACCTAGACATGTTAAAGGTCAATCTACGGTATTCAACAATAGACAAATATACAATGTGTTTCAAGCTCAAATGTTCCCCTTGTTTAGCAAATTGTGCATAAATTTAAGAGACTGTATCAACCCAAATAGTTCCCTCAATGACAAAAATGCATATTTATGTTTTCTTTAGAATTTTAATATTTTTAAATTTCAATTTAGAAAATTGTCTTTTTTTCACAGTTGTTTGGGAAAGTTTTATGTATGTTATTACAGCTTCAAATCAGAAGATTTATGTTAGTAAAAGACAGTATTCACCACAGGATCCAGCAGTAGCATGATTTATTATATATTTTATATTATCTTTATATTATAACTTGCAATATCATAATCATTTTCTTATACTATTTGTTTACATATGTAAATAAAACATTTTCTTCTATTGTATGATGTCTTATCACTGTTTTTTTCATCGAACCATTTTAACTAGAATAACTTGTCCAATTTGATTATTAAAGCTTAAATCGTTAACATTTCTGGAGCACCTGTCCCAGAACCTGATTGCTTGTTGGTGTTAGACATGGCTTTCAGCACTCATGGTTATATTGTGTGGAACAGTTTTAATTTGTAGAGAACCACTGACCAGGCAGGAACACTGTCAATCCTTGTCAATTAAGATTGGAGTCAAACACACCTTCCAAGTGCAGGGTTCCAACTCACAATATCAGTGTTGACAGGATAGTTATACTTAAGATGAACTACTTTATAGACCACTAGGCCACTCCCAGAATTTGGGTTCAGTCCCAGTTTTTGTTTGGAATTGTGTTACTCAATCCTTAGTTCTATGTATTGTTTTTTGTACTGTTTGTTCATCTGTTCATCTGTTTTTTTTTTGGTCACACTGTTTTAAATTTTTATTTGACTTATTGTTTTTAATTGTCCCTTTTTCTACATGATGGTTTTCAGTTGAATAAAACAAGAAAAGTAGATGCAGTTAAGACATGCAGTTAATATGATGTTAATGTTTGGTTCAGTCTAGAGAGCAACATACAGTCTTCTACAAAAGACAGGTGACTATGCAATATATCAAGCTCTAAACAGTGGAGTAGCTTACGTCTGGTGAACCATTAATTATAGCGATGTAAAAAATTTGAGTCAAGACTTGATATTGGCTTTGGATTGGATGGCTTAAGTGTATAACTGGCATTGCAACAGAGTTTTAAGTAGGGATGTCAACGAGTATTTGAGTATCGCTTGGTAGTACCTAGTATCGAATACCAAAACGATACTCAACTAATCGGTTTCCTGTTAGAATATTGGTGTTTTCTTAATATAAAATTGATCTTCTTGAGAACCTCTTTCAGAAAATTAAAAAGGCATTAGTGATTAATCATACTAGTAAATAAAATACATTTTGCATCGAATGCTTGTGCTAAATGGTCACTTAAAATGCCTCCAAAAATACGTGGGCTTTACCTAGGCTAACACTTTAAACTAAACATGTCTTAGCCATTCTGTCACATCGGTACCGTCAGAGCAAATATTTTCGTCTGCAAGGCTGTAATTTACAAAGTTGCAATACCGACTGTTCGCAAAAGTTGACAACAAAATGTTTCCAAATAAAATAAATTAGTTGCATCCTCTGGTGACCCTCAGTAAACTGTTAAACATCTAATCCTTACGCCTTTGTAAACGTTAAATGTGTTTTCTTAACATTACCAAATACTATAGTTTGGTATGGTTTTTCCTTGTTATAATATTTAAAGACGGCCCCATCTTTAAATAGGCGGTCATTAAATTGTATTGATTAGATTATTGTTTTTACTTAACTAGTACTTGTAGCAGAGACATATATACACATATATGTCTCTGCTTGTAGGTAGTGAGCTATTAATTATGGTGTGTAAATCCTTGTCCCAGATAATTATGTAGATAGTATTTCGTCGGTTGAACAAATAACCATAGAATATAAAGGATGTATTTTTGTGTTTCCGTGTTGTAGATATATTCTCGAGCGAGTACTGGAGTATCCCTCGATAATATCAACCAGAACTCGATTAGTAATTGTTCACCTAGTTAATTGACATCCCTAGTTTTAAGCATTTACAGATGCAAAAAATTAGAATTTTACACAGGTTTGGTTGTTGGTTGTTCAAGGTCTAGGGAATTAATGTTTCACGCATATTCAAGATGAAAACTCACGCCTGGTAAACCATCAAATATCAACCAAATGGTTAAGCGAGAAAAAAGTTTACTTGCACTTCCTGTTGAGCTTTTCTGGTACAAAATATCAAAAATATAGATAGGGTAGGTCGACTTTTCATCAATTTATTGTCAATCTGTAAATATTTTGTTAAATAGGAGAATTTCATGCCATAGATAACTGAATGAGAGCTTGTCTCGTTCATTACTCGGACCAATGTGATTTAAAATGACATCGGAATGACTTTCCTCCCGCAGATGAGTGCGGCCAGCTCAGTGAGTTTTTGACAAAATGACGATGAGTTCATCAATACGTAACGTATATATCAGTATATAAGTGTTCTTCTTCGTCACTATAAACGTATGATAACAGTTTTTTCCTATTTCGTTACGAATATAACTTTATTAAGCTAAATATGCTATAAAGTATGTCAGGTTGAGATTGTCTGGTATCGGTTGTGATATTCTGGAACAATGTTGAGATTTTCTGGGAAGCACTAATGACAGGACGATTGCCCGGATAGTGACAGGACGGTTGACAGGATGAGATATAAATAGTCATAACTTTTTGTTATTCGGTGGATTTTTAATATTTGTAGACCTTAGAGATATTAAACCATATTTTATGAAAATAAAACAAAAAGTGAAAAAATATTTTGACCAAATAAAGTTGACCGGACGGTATTCACACTCGACGATATACGCTATACATATATTCAACTGGTCGACAAGTGTTAATAACTCTTTTGTTTTAAAATATTTGTTCATGATATTCAGGAATCTGTGAGATTTATAAATATTTTATACGAAAATATAAACTTTATGGTAAAAAAAATGTTTTCTCCAAATAAAGTTGACCGGACGGTGTTCACATACCTTGATGTACGCGTTAATTTTATTGAACTGATCGAACAAAATTGTAATTTTGTTTTGTTTTACAATATTTTCACATGAAACTAAGAAATCTACGAAAACAATAAAAATATGATATGAAATTATAAACTTTAAATTAAAAAAAAAATGTTTTTCTTCAAAAACAGTTGACCGGACGGTATTCACACTCGCCGATATACGCTATACCTATATTCAACTGGTCGACAACAAGTGTTAATATCTCTTTTATTTTACCATATTTGTCCATCAAATAAAGGAATCTTGGATTTTATAAATATATTATTCGAAAATATAAACCTTATAGTAAAAAAAATTTCTTCAAAAAGTTGACCGGACGGAATTTACATTCGCCGATCTTTTATTTTACAATATCTGTCCATGAAATTAAGGAATCTGTGAGATTAATAGATATTATAAGAAAATATATACTTTATAGTAAAACTTTGAGCCCAAAATGTTGACTTGAGTAAGTTCACTGGCACACTAGAAGTACTGATATTTAATTAGATTACTATCTAATTTTGACACTTGTCGTAATCACCAATCAAGGCAAATAACATGTCATTAAAGTTTTCACACCTGCGACATCAAATACATTTAATTGAATTACCTTATTTAATCAGCTGGCAATTAGAATCAAATCAAAAAGAAATTTGATAAAGTTCTTTTAAAATTTTGCGGCCCTTTATAGCTTGCTGTTCGGTGTGAGCCTAGGCTCCGTGTTGAAGACCGTACCTTGACCTATAATGGTTAACTTTTATAAATTGTGACTTAAATGGACAACAAATGGAAGTTTTTAACGACCTTGACTGGCTATACAGTCCTTGCACGGTCGGTAGTTGGATGGAGAGTTGTCTCATTGGCACTCATACCACATCTTCCTATATCTATATAAAAAATCACCGAAGTCTTCAAGTTAACTTTCTCTTCGAAAGCATTCAAGATTCTGAGGAGGCACAATTGATTGAGGTTCCCTGGAACCTCAGTCTCCAAAACATCCAGCCAAGTTATAGACATCAGCCAAGTTGAAAACACTAGCTAAGTTAAAACACCTTAACAGACGGCTGTATCAACACCGAAATCTACTAAGAGATTGAGGTTTGCTGATAATGGTGTCAGTCAAGATCATCAGATACTTCTTACTGACAGTCCACCTCCAGTTAAAAAGGCAAAACTTAACAAGATTTCTTGGTTTAATGAAGAAGTTAAAAGGAAAAAAAAGATATAAACACTTGTCTCGATTTAATAAATTTACAGCATATATCGGCAAATGTGAATTCCGTCCGGTCAACTTTTTGCAGAAAAAACATTTTGTTTACTAAAGGTTTATATTTTCGTATAAAATATATATAAATCTCACAGATTCTTGAATTTCATGGACAAATATTTAAAGAAAAGAGATATTAACACTTGTATCGATACTTTCAATAAATTTACAACCAATATCGGCGAATGTGAATTCCGTCCGGTCAACTTTTTTTGCAGAAAAACATTTTTGTTTACTATAAAGTTTATATTTTCGTATAAAATATTTATAAATCTCACAGATTCCTGAATTTCATGAACAAATATTTTAAAACAAAAGAGTTATTAACACTTGTTGTCGACCAGTTGAATATATGTATAGCGTATATCGGCGAGTGTGAATACCGTCCGGTCAACTTTATTTGGTCAAAAATATATTTTTTCACTTTTTTTTGTTTTATTTTCATAAAATATAGTTTAATATCTCTAAGGTCTGCAAATATTAAAAAATCCACCGAATAACAAAAAGTTATGACTATTTATATCTCATCCTGTCAACCGTCCTGTCACTATCCGGGCAATCGTCCTGTCATTAGTGCAACCCAGATTTTCTATCAAATAAAACTTCCCAACTAGCTACTTGTCAATCAAAAATTCGTGAGCCCTCTGTATAGTGGTTATCATTATAGCTTGTTTTTGTTTTGACATTAGTTTTGTTCAGGCGTGTTATCTGGTAAATAGGTTTTGCAGAGTTGGTCAACCAGGATGAAGGGCTTGATTTTTTAACTCGCTGGAAAAAGGACATTTTAGACGGTCAGCAATTTTGCCTTGCAAGAGCTCAATTAATGACCCCTCAAAGAATTATTGCACTGAACCTGAAACGTGAAGAGAGCATGGCACTCGCAGTCCAAATGTACAAGTTGTGAATAAATTAAACAGAAACAAACAAAGATCTTGCATCTACACCAAATGTTTACAAATGACAAAAAAAATACACGAAACAGTCAGTGACTTGCAGTTACTGAAAGAAAACCAAAACTACCTACCTAATCTGTTGAATTGAAATCCTACCCTCCTACACTCTAATAACAATTGCTGTATAGAAGATTTCTTATACAGCACTGTCATAAACATCACAGGAGGCCAGTATGATTTACTTTGCAATTGAACACACTGAACTCCAGGAACTTCTGGATGTTTACTCTTCTCAGTCTGCCTTTATTTGATATAAATTTATGTATCTCCTTTGGTATTTCTGTCTTCAGAAGACATAATGTTTTATACGTTAATTTTTTTGGCAGTTGAACACATTGCACTGTGGAAACTAAAGGACGTTCCCTCCTCAACCATAGTTTCCCTAATATTAAATCATGTATCTACTTCGGCTGTAATGTTTTAAACTGGGACTGTCACTATAGTGTATCACTATTACATGAGATCAGGAAGTGTTCTATGGTTTCGTTCTCTTTACTGCAGATTTTGCAGGTAGCAGGTACCTCACATTTTTTGAATTTGGTTCTATTTGATTGTATTTGTAGTATGTAATTTCCGGCTGCGATTTTTGTTCTGATAGGTTTTCTGTTGATGTCTCTACAGTTTGAAATGTTTATTGAAAGGATTGGATGAATTTCTTTAATCTAATAGGCACCTGATATGTGTTGTAAACTTGAATAACCCTCAGAGTTTATTCTATCTTTTCACTCAGTATGTCTAGATTTTCCTTGTAATCCGAATTTTCCAAAGGATATGTTAAGAATTTCTGACAAACCATATTCTATGCATATTTTCTTCACTTGTATAAACCAGTTTTTACAAATAGGTGTGATTTTAATTTAGCTGTCTTAAGCTTTCTGCCAATCTCCATTCAGTTGCTGTTTTGTTGGCTCTAGTGATGTTTCCAAAAGGTGTTAGAGCTTTAAGGTATATTTCAGCTTCAACTGGTAGCATTCCAATTAGTATGTATATGGTCGGGTCAGCTATTTGTTGAAACAATGAGAGTATTTATTTTATGATTTTCTTATGGAATTGGTGGATAATGTCCAAAACCATTTGTCAGAAGAGGAATAACATAAGAATTTAGAGAGTTATTGCAGTTTCGATATCTAGTCCATTCTTCCTGTGCAGGCATGATTCCATTAGGCAGTATAATGATCGTCTTGCTTTCATAATGCTTTTGTCTACAGTTAATGTTGCTGAGTTTTTCTGACACTTTTGTATACCAATGTGTGAGGAATATTCTACGACTGGTATAGGATTATTTTTGATATGCCAAAAATTGTCTTCTATTTAAATAGATCTGATTGAAGTGTTAATGGGTAAAATCACGCTTTTAGCTGGTTTAAGGTGTATCCCTCTCTCTTACTAAAATTGACAGCAATGTTTAGCAATATCTGAAGCTCTAGTTGATTGTTTGCGATGATAGCTACATTTGTACGTCATCAGCACATGTTGGAGCATTGACTATGTGTTTCACATAAGAGGTTTAACAGAGGATTCACATACAACTTGTATAAGTTGGCACCACCTTGGCGTACACCCTGTGTTGTGGAATCTCAATAGATACGTTGTATTTTCTATATACGTTTAATCGTCGTGATAGCTATGAAATCTATACAATAACGTCATTCACTACAGCGTTATGGTTACAACGTTACCATAGTTCAATGTTAGTACTTCGCGTATTTTCCGACATTCTGGGGGCCGACAAAAGTGAAATATGTCACGAAAAATAAAAAAAATGTAAGTTCACAATATAGATAAAATTAATTTAAGATTAATGTCCATCTCAAATAAAATACTTAAAGATTTTCTATCAAATAAAACTTCCAACTAGCTAATTGTCAATCAGATACGACCGTCAAAATTCGTGAGCCCTCTGTATAGTGGTTATCATTATAGCTTGTTTTTGTTTTGACATTAGTTTTGTTCAGGCGTGTTATCTGGTAAATAGGTTTTGCAGAGTTGGTCAACCAGGATGAAGGGCTTGATTTTTTAACTCGCTGGAAAAAGGACATTTTAGACGGTCAGCAATTTTGCCTTGCAAGAGCTCGATTAATGACCCTCAAAGAATTATTGCACTGAACCTGAAACGTGAAGAGAGCATGGCACTCACCATGCTCACAGTCCAAATGTACAAGTTGTGAATAAATTAAACAGAAACAAACAAAGATCTGGCATCAACACCAAATGTTTACAAATGACAAAAAAATACACGAAACAGTCAGTGACTTGCATTACTGAAAGAAAACCAAAACTACCTACCTAATCTGTTGAATTGAAATCCTACCCTCCTACACGCTAATAACAATTGCTGTATAGAAGATTTCTTATACAGCACTGTCATAAACATCACAGGAGGCCAGTATGATTTACTTTGCAATTGAACACACTGAACTCCAGGAACTTCTGGATGTTTACTCTTCTCAGTCTGCCTTTATTTGATATAAATTTATGTATCTCCTTTGGTATTTCTGTCTTTAGAAGACATAATGTTTTATACGTTAATTTTTTTGGCAGTTGAACACATTGCACTGTGGAAACTAAAGGACGTTCCCTCCTCAACCATAGTTTCCCTAATATTAAATCATGTATCTACTTCGGCTGTAATGTTTTAAACTGGGACTGTCACTATAGTGTATCACTATTACATGATATCAGGAAGTGTTCTATATGGTTTCGTTCTCTTTACTGCAGATTTTGCAGGTAGCAGGTACCTCACATTTTTGAATTTGGTTCTATTTGATTGTATTTGTAGTATGTAATTTCCGGCTGCGATTTTGTTCTGATAGGTTTTCTGTTGATGTCTCTACAGTTTGAAGTGTTTATTGAAAGGATTGGATGAATTTCTTTAATCTAATAGGCACTTGATATGTGTTGTAAACTTGAATAACCCTCAGAGTTTAATCTATCTTTTCACTCAGTATGTCTAGATTTTCCTTGTAATCCGAATTTGTCAAAGGATATGTTAAGAATTTCTGACAAATCATATTCTATGCATATGTTCTTCACTTGTATAAACCAGTTTTACAAATAGGTGTGATTTTAATTAGTTCTGCCAATCTCCATTCAGTTGCTGTTTTGTTGGCTCTAGTGATGTTTCCAAAAGGTGTTAGAGCTTTAAGGTATATTTCAGCTTCAACTGGTAGCATTCCAATTAGTATGTATATGGTCGGGTCAGCTATTTGTTGAAACAATGAGAGTATTTATTTTATGATTTTCTTATGGAATTGGTGGATAATGTCCAAAACCATTTGTCAGAAGAGGAATAACATAAGAATTTAGAGAGTTATTGCAGTTTCGATATCTAGTCCATTCTTCCCGTGCAGGCATGATTCCATTAGGCTGCATAATGATCGTCTTGCTTTCTAGGTGTTTTCGTCTACAGTTAATTTTTGCGGAGTTTTTCTGACACTTTTGTATACCAATGTGTGCGGAATGTTCTAAGACTGGCATAGAGTTATTGTTGATATGCCAACAATTGTCTTCTATTTCGATAGACTTGATTGAAGTGTTAATGGGTAAAATGACACTTTTTGTTGGTTGTTAAGTGTACCCCTCTCTCTTGCTCTAAAGTTGACGACAATGTTTACCAACATCTGAAGGTCTAGTGGATTTATTGCGATGTTAGCTACATTTGTACGTCATCAGCACATGTTGGAGCATTGACTATGTGTTTCACATAAGACGTTTAACAGAGGATTCACATACAACTTGTATAAGTTGGCACCACCTTGATGTACACCCTGTGTTGTGGAATCTCAATAGATACGTTGTATTTTCTATATACGTTTAATCGTCGTGATAGCTATGAAATCTATACAATAACGTCATTCACTACAGCGTTATGGTTACAACGTTACCATAGTTCAATGTTAGTACTTCGCGTATTTTCCGACATTCTGGGGGCCGACAAAAGTGAAATATGTCACGAAAAATAAAAAAAATGTAAGTTCACAATATAGATAAAATTAATTTAAGATTAATGTCCATCTCAAATAAAATACTTAAGTCACTTAACCTTAACTGATCACAATTAAAGTTTTACTCATAGTCAATTCATGGATGTTTCTTCTGGCAAACATGGTAGCTTCACTAAGCGGTAATTTTCTTTATGCGTTATAAGTTCCTGTCCTGTATCTATGTGGCTTCTTGAGTCCACCAGTTGAGGGTGTTTTCGTTCGGGCGGTCTTGGTAGCAAGTTACTTCCTTGTAGATTTTCCTCAAATGGGTTCATGTGCGATCTACTTTGTACGAGCCATTGCGATGTGTTTTCTGGTCTTCTTTTGGCAACGGTCATACCTGAAGGTGTATCATCTGGGTGGTCATGTTCCCATGGCAACTTTGCCGTGAACTTTCCTTTCTCGTTGTCAATAGCTGTGTTCTTGATTGAAATGTCGTTTACAACAACTGTAGATGTTGGTGGCTGGTTGATGTTTCTATTGATCGGTCCTGACAATAAATATCCGATCTTTGACTGAACAGCGGTTGGTCCGTTTCCTCTAATAACTTTGTCCTCGATAATGTCCCAATAGTGGTCGGCGCCTATGAGTAAGTCGATTTCAAAACGATCTCCACTATGCACAGAGTGTGCAAGTTTAAGTCCGCTCAAATGTGGCAAGCTCCTTGTAGTTTGTGAAATACTGTTGTGAATCGGGACAGCAATTTCCGGAACAATGAGTGTGTTAATATCCACATTTTCTCCCGTGTCGGTCTGTAGCTGTATTGTTGCAGTGTCTAAGTTACGAACTTTCTGAGATAAATCTCCGAACGCAGACAGTTGAATCCTGACTTTTTCTGTTGGTTTAATTTCTAGTTTTTCAGCCAATTTCTGAGTTATGAAAGAACGCTGTGCTCCCTCGTCAAATAATATGTTACATTCTACTTCTTGGTCGTTATATATAACTGGTGCAGTTGCTGTTTTCAGGAGAATGTCGTTACTATGTTGTGATGAATACATTACTCTAGTCTCGTTTGGTGTTTCAACTTCGTTTATTGCTGACTGTTGTATTGTAGGCTCCGGTTTCGTACCTGGAATGACCTCTTTATCTTTACATATGCTAGTACGATGCATTCCGTTACACTTTTGCATCGTTTTGTAGACTGACATGCAGCCACTCGGTGTGACCCTAAACAGTTAAAGCATAACTGTTTCTGTTTTACAATTTGATTTCTAATGTTTGCGTCTGTTACATTAGTACACTCCGTCGGATAGTGCTCACCTGAACAAAATATACATGTACGTGTATGTACCTTCTTACGTGTGTCTGTGAATTTGCTCTTGTGTGAATGTGATTGCGTACCCATAAAAAATGCAGTGGCGTACAATCTGTCTGAATCTGTGACTCCTTCTCCAGCTTCGAGTATGTCGATCTCTTTGGTTATAGATTTGCGTAGATTTTCCAATATCAAATTATCTCTCCCGTGTTCTCGTGCAATAGATTTTCTAATGTAAATCGGTAATTTGTCAAAAACTACTGGTACCAAAAGCGATCCATACATCTCTGGTGTTTGACCAAGTGACTCTAAACCTCTCACATAGGACTCTTATTTGTCTCCGTAAAACCGCAAGCTATATACATCGTTTGTCGGTGCGGGTATGTTCATGAGTGCTTTCATGTAAGCATGTATCAGTTTGCTAGGTTGTCCGAACCGATCTCTGAGAAGGTTGACTGCGGTTTCGTAGTTACCATTAGTCAAAGCGAATCCCTCTACTGTTTGCGCGGCGCTTCCCTCAAGCTGGGCTTTAAGATAGTTAAATTTTTGGATTGGCGTTAATGTGTCGTTATAGTGTATAGATGACTCAAAACAATCCCAAAATGTCTGCCACTTGAGAATATCTCCATTAAAATAGGGCAAATCTAACTTAGGTAGTCTGTGATAATTACATTTTGAAGATCTCGTTTCTGACGGGACTTGAAACATGATATTCTCAGACGGACGGTATGCACTGCAGGGCCGTGAATTGAATACTGCTGGTTCATAGAGTCTATTGCACATGTGTTCATATCAACTCTACCTTCGGGCGTGAAATTTAATGCGTCTGAGTTAAGTCTGCTCGTTGAAGGATCATTATTATCATGTGAAGTTTTATTGTTTGTTTCAAAGGACTTAATAAATTTGCGTATTTGTCTAATCTTGCAATCGAGTTGATACATATACTCATCTGAGTCGGTGATTTCCTGTTCCAAATTTTCCTCCGATGTCTGATCAAAGAGTCTGTTATTCAGGTCAATCAATGTTTTCTGTTTCTGCATGACGGCATCATCGAGAGCTTCCACTTCGTCAACTTCTGTGTCTGTTTTTTCGATTTTTAACTCGTCGAATTTTACCATCGTAACTTCGTGACGGCTGACTTTGTGTCCAGCACGAACTGACTTTAGCTTTGAATCCACATCCAAAGGTTACGGCACCATTAAATGTTGTGGAATCTCAATAAATACGTTGTATTTTCTATATACGTTTAATCGTCGTGATAGCTATGAAATCTATACAATAACGTCATTCACTACAGCGTTATGGTTACAACGTGACCATAGTTCAATGTTAGTACATCGCGTATTTTCCGACACCCTGTTCTATTTTAAAGATTTCTGATGCGTTATTTCTCCATTTTACACAAGAAGTTGCATTTTTATATAGGCTATCGATCAATATTATTGATTGATCAGATATTCCTGTTTGATATAACTTCCTTATTATATTGGAATGTACAACAACATCAAATGCGGATTTGCCAGTCAGAAAAGCTATATATGTTGGCAGTTTTAGATCTTTACTTTCACGCTCAAACTCTTCAATGATAAGTTCGCATTACAAAGGGGTTGTGTTCTCAGTATATCCTCTTTGGAATGGATTCTGTCTCTCCAGGATGATAAGGGATTCCCTTATTTTTAATATATTTCTATTATTTTCGAATATATAAGTGTGACTGTTATTCTTCTGTAGTTTTCAGCACATCTAGCATCACTCTAATTCTTATATACTGGCAATAGCGTATCAATTTTGAGAATGTCAGATACACAGCCTAGTTCAAAAGATTTGTCAATAAAAAGTTGTAGATATCATTGTAAATGTTTACCACCATATATGATGTTTTTAGCATTTATACCAAAGTAGTCAGCAGCTTTATTCCTATTTAACCCTGATATTGCTTTCAAAACCTCTTCTTCTGTTATACGATTATGTTTGAATCGATCTTTACATATGTCCATTAATATTTTAGCCTCTTTTTCTATTAGATCTAGATATTCAATGTCTTATTATTTGCATTGTGTTCCATTTTTGCAAGTTGATGAAAGTGTGAGCGCCAACCATCTACGATGTCTTCATTGTGATATATATATATATATATATATATATATATATATATATATATATATATATATATATATATATATATATATATATATATATATATATATATATATATATATATATATTTATTATCATCTACACATAATTGATCAATGAATCTGGAAAATTTCCTCTTTGGTTTTGATAATTTTGTTGAATCCTGACTTTTCTGTTGGTTTAATTTCTAGTTTTCAGCCAATTTCTGAGTTATGAAAGAACGCTGTGCTCCCTCGTCAAATAATATGTTACATTCTACTTCTTGGTCGTTATATATAACTGGTGCAGTTGCTGTTTTCAGGAGAATGTCGTTACTATGTTGTGATGAATACATTACTCTAGTCTCGTTTGGTGTTTCAACTTCGTTTATTGCTGACTGTTGTATTGTAGGCTCCGGTTTCGTACCTGGAATGACCTCTTTATCTTTACATATGCTAGTATGATGCATTCCGTTACACTTTTTGCATCGTTTTGTAGACTGACATGCGGCCACTCGGTGTGACCCTAAGCAGTTAAAGCATAACTGTTTCTGTTTTACAATTTGATTTCTAATGTTTGCGTCTGTTACATTAGTACACTCCGTCGGATAGTGCTCACCTGAACAAAGTATACATGTACGTGTATGTACCTTCTTACGTGTGTCTGTGAATTTGCTCTTGTGTGAATGTGATTGCGTACCCATAAAAAATGCAGTGGCGTACAATCTGTCTGAATCTGTGACTCCTTCTCCAGCTTCGAGTATGTCGATCTCTTTGGTTATAGATTTGCGTAGATTTTCCAATATCAAATTATCTCTCCCGTGTTCTCGTGCAATAGATTTTCTAATGTAAATCGGTAATTTGTCAAAAACTACTGGTACCAAAAGCGATCCATACATCTCTGGTGTTTGACCAAGTGACTCTAAACCTCTCACATAGGACTCTTATTTGTCTCCGTAAAACCGCAAGCTATATACATCGTTTGTCGGTGCGGGTATGTTCATGAGTGCTTTCATGTAAGCATGTATCAGTTTGCTAGGTTGTCCGAACCGATCTCTGAGAAGGTTGACTGCGGTTTCGTAGTTTCCATTAGTCAAAGCGAATCCCTCTACTGTTTGCGCGGCGCTTCCCTCAAGCTGGGCTTTAAGATAGTTAATTTTTTGGATTGGCGTTAATGTGTCGTTATAGTGTATAGATGACTCAAAACAATCCCAAAATGTCTGCCACTTGAGAATATCTCCATTAAAATAGGGCAAATCTAACTTAGGTAGTCGGTGATAATTACATTTTGAAGATCTCGTTTCTGACGGGACTTGAAACATGATATTCTCAGACGGACGGGTATGCACTGCAGGGCCGTGAATTGAATACTGCTGGTTCATAGAGTCTATTGCACATGTGTTCATATCAACTCTAGCTTCGGGCGTGAAATTTAATGCGTCTGGGTTAAGTCTGCTCGTTGAAGGATCATTATTATCATGTGAAGTTTTATTGTTTGTTTCAAAGGACTTAATAAATTTGCGTATTTGTCTAATCTTGCAATCGAGTTGATACATATACTCATTTGAGTCGGTGATTTCCTGTTCCAAATTTTCCTCCGATGTCTGATCAAAGAGTCTGTTATTCAGGTCAATCAATGTTTTCTGTTTCTGCGTGACGGCATCATCGAGAGCTTCCACTTCGTCAACTTCTGTGTCTGTTTTCGATTTTAACTCGTCGAATTTTACCAGTAACTTCCTGACGGCTCCTTTGTGTCCAGCACGAACTGACTTTAGCTTTGAATCCATATCCAAAGGTTACGGCACCATTAAATGTTGTGGAATCTCAATAAATACGTTGTATTTTCTATATACGTTTAATCGTCGTGATAGCTATGAAATCTATACAATAACGTCATTCACTACAGCGTTATGGTTACAACGTGACCATAGTTCAATGTTAGTACATCGCGTATTTTCCGACACCCTGTTCTATTTTAAAGATTTCTGATGCGTTATTTCTCCATTTTACACAAGAAGTTGCATTTTTATATAGGCTATCGATCAATATTATTGATTGATCAGATATTCCTGTTTGATATAACTTCCTTATTATATTGGAATGTACAACAACATCAAATGCGGATTTGCCTGTCAGAAAAGCTATATATGTTGGCAGTTTTAGATCTTTACTTTCACGCTCAAACTCTTCAATGATAAGTTCGCATTACAAAGGGGTTGTGTTCTCAGTATATCCTCTTTGGAATGGATTCTGTCTCCAGGATGATAAGGATTCCCTTATTTTAATATCTTTCTATTATTTTCGAATATATAAGTGTGACTGTTATTCTTCTGTAGTTTTCAGCACATCTAGCATCACTCTAATTCTTATATACTGGCAATAGCGTATCAATTTTGAGAATGTCAGATACACAGCCTAGTTTAAAAGATTTGTCAATAAAAGTTGTAGATATCATTGTAAATGTTTACCACCAGATATGATGTTTTAGCATTTATACCAAAGTAGTCAGCAGCTTTATTCCTATTTAACTCTGATATTGCTTTCAAAACCTCTTCTTCTGTCGTTCATATGTCCATTAATATTTTAGCCTCTTTTCTATTAGATCTAGATATTCAATGTCTTATTATTTGCATTGTGTTCCATTTTGCAAGTTGATGAAAGTGTGAGCGCCAACCATCTACGATGTCTTCATTGTGATATATATATATATATATATATATATATATATATATATATATATATATATATATATATATATATATATATATATATATATATATATATATATATTGTCATCTACACTTAATTGATCAATGAATCTGGAAAATTTCCTCTTTGGTTTTTGATAATTTATTTTGTAAAACATATTTCTGTCTAATGTTCTGGCATTAATCAGTTTTTGACGTTCATTTATTCTTCGTTTAGCTACCTCTAATCTGCATTCTTTACGAAGTATATGAGTTGTCAGTTTTTTTCCTTTTCAAATATATTCTGTGTGGATATTTTGGTCTCATGGAAAGCAAGTTTCTTCTTTTTGATAGCATCTTTAATTTCATTATTCATTACTTGTAGCTTTGGTCTTTTTCCCCTATTTTAATCCCTGAAGCTGCAGCTTTAGTAGATTTTACAATAATTTCATTGATATCTATAAATGCCATAGTTACATCTCCTACCGTCTCTATTGTCGGTTTTCTGTTTGAGATTTCTGAAGCAATGATACTTTCGTATAGCTGTTTATCAACTTTTCCCATTTAATCTTAGGTTTCATTGTGTCATTACTTGGTTTTTCATGTTTCACTTGATGATGGTGTTGGAGGATTAATTTAATTGGGTAATGATCTGAAACGTTAGGTACTATATCCAGTTTCGAGACCTCAAGAACTGTTTGGTTATATAAATCTTAATATATAAAATAGTCGATAGCAGTAGTATCACGGCCATTTGACTGGATCGATAAAGGTACTGCCAGCGTATTTTGTATCAAAAACATGTTCTTTCATGAAGTCTTTGATACACGTCTTTCTTTGTGATGTTGGGCCATTTACGATTTGCTCGTGAAAGTCTCCTGAAATAATTATTTGGTAGATATGTTTACATCTACTGACTATTTCATGTAACTGAGCAACACAGTCTTGAAAATCATTTAAATGTTGAGATGATCCTTTACATGGCATTTATACAGAAAGAATAAAATTAGGTTCACCAGTAACTTCAATTCCTTGAATTCTTTCGTTACCAATTGTTAAAGCTGAACATCTTTTTTCATACTATTGCTGTAGCCAACCCCCAAAAAAACAACCTATTAACATCTGTATTACAGGGATGGGATCTTAATGAGTCAACTGCCTTGCCAACGCCAGTAAGCTTGTCACTTATTTCATTTAGTAGTGATAATTGACAATCAAAAGGCCAATGTTCTTGTAGAAGAAAAATATCAATATCGTCTTCTAGTTCCTTAAAAAATGGATCACATGTTAATACGTTTTAATAATTAAAATCTAAAATTTTAAGTGTCTCTTCCATGCGAGTATTTACACCACTCTCTATTTACATGTTCGGCTACTTTTATCTGATGAGATTTGGGCTGGCCTGGAGTAAATAATGAGTCGGTTGTGTAGACGGTTTATTGTATAAAGGTTGTCCTACCATTAGCTGGGATAGGGCTGTATCCGGTTGTGATGATTGGGAATTTCTGTAGAGTATGTTTTGATCTCCAGTTGACTTGTTGGCAGTTTTTTGTCATTACATATATGTCGCATTGAAATTTCTGGTTTTGTATTAGGTTCAGTTGGTTGACCGGTTGTAGGTTGGATTTCACATACAGATTCAGTACTCCCGCAAATTTTCTTGCAAATTAATCTTGTAGATTCTGAGGAGTTGACAGAAACAGGGAAATGCAGTTCTGTCAGATAAGTTTTTTATGCTATTTATGTTAACAGGTCTACTTCATATCTTGATTTACCTTTAGAATTTGACAATTGAATGAAGGTAGTTTGATAACCAAACTTTGTAAAAAATTATTTCATTTTCCCGATTATAATCAATCAATTTCGGTGTAGAAACATTCGAACAGCGATTTCACATTATTTATATATATCTCCAAGTTGATATTTCATTCTAAGACTTGCCTTGCTTATCATCATTTCCTTGACAGACGGTTGCTGCTTCCAGGAAGTTATTGAACTAAGAGTTGCTATATCAGTAAAGTTGACGTCATCATCTCGAAAGGATACAAATACCATCATGATTTGGTTGACCGTACAGATGACCACGGATATGTTCCACTTGTAGCCATAAACCCGTTCTTCTTTTCCTCGATTGTCACATATCACTGAAAAAAAAAAAAAATACCGAACTCCAGCGAAAATTCAAAACGGAAAGGAGGAGTATAATAAGAGACATTGTTTGTTCCTCTGAATTGCAAAAAATAGTAAACTCATTCAAGACTTTCACAATGATGTCTATTTTATTGATATGTGAACAAATTGGTATAATCTGGACACTGTAGAGCATACAGGTCACTCGTGATGGCACTGTGACGTCATAAACATGACGAAGTATACGTATTTGACCTAATACCCATTTTGCGCATAGTTTTTGATCAAAATACGTATGAGCAATAGTTTTACATGAATGATATTTACACATTTACATCTTTGCTAAATGCTTTTAACTTTAGTAGCATAATATCTTTTTGGTAAATCTGTTGCTCATATCCAAATATACTGTAAATGAAGCTATTTTGGCATTTTTGGATGTTCAAATGCCAATATATATGAGACACACCATTCAAATATAATACTGATGTCTGATAGACGAATGACTATATATTAACATCTGAAAGAATTTATTTGGTAGATTTAAAATCCTTTTTAATTTTCAAATTCAAGTTGTCAGAAAATGTGGCTTTATAATACCTTCTTCTTTAACTTGCCACGAACAACACGACTGGTGTCCATGAAGAAGCAGGAACTGCTTACCCTTCCGAAGCACATGGATTCACCTCGGTTTTGGTTGGATTGCTGTTGCTCAATTTTTTGTTTCCTGTTTTTGCTTTTGGACTGATATTTGTCTTTTCTTCTGATCAGATCATGGTAGTGTCTGTCTTCCTCGACTTAAAGTGTTTGTTTGCGTCGTTGGTTTCTTCTCCCCTTTTTTGTCAATAACAATTCTATTCTGGACTTCAACTTTAATAATTTATTTCTTCAAAATATCACCCGAATAAACGTTTATTATCATCATAAAAGATAAATTTAAATGTCTTATAGTTCCCATAAGTTTAGAATGCTGTCACCTTAATAAATTATTCAATAACTTTTAGTGCCACAAGGTTTTTTTTTAAATATTCAGTAACTTTCATTGCAACGGAATGTTATTCAATGATAATTGGTTAAATATCAGGATTGAAATTATCGTTTTGGAATGGAACATGCAGTGTGCATTTACTTTTTGAGAAATTACACGTTTCTTTCTAATCAGGCGTGTTTAACGATTTCGCCATTAAAGTTGTTTGAAAGCTTTAGAAGATAAAACGTCATTGAAACGGAAAAACAATTATTGTAATTTGTACTATTTCAGGTTAACTACCCTTAAATGGTTTAGATGAAACATGATATGTATTGAAAAATTATCACTGAGTCATACAAAGATAAATGGATGTACCTATTGCTTTTAATAACCAGTATCTCTAGATCTAATTGCGGAAACGGTTGTTGATGATTTTTTTCAACATAAGACGGATTATTATTCTAGTGTAAAAATTCATGTGGAACTATTGGCTTTATCATTATGATAAATCATTCCTTGCGTCGGCTTATCTCGAAAATAAAGTGGAAAGCAAAACAAAATCCGCATCATTGCTTGGAAAATAATACACTGACGTTCCTACCAGTATTAACCTATTAGAAATACTTAGAATTTCGTCAATAATTCTAAGGATATAATTAGCATCCTATTCATAGATATTTAGTTCTCCTTGGTCAAAGATGGTTTAAAGAATCCGTGATATGATTTTATGACAGTTTCATCCCATTACTCAAAATGAAAGTATGAATGCAAATAGAAGCATTTCGAACCAAACTGACGATCTTGTATTTCTTGAGGATGAAATAACAAGAATCATCTTCGTATATGTGTCACCGTGTGTAATATTTATTGGAACCGTTGCTAATATTTTAAGCATTCTTGTTTTGTCCAAGAAAACGATGCGTCGATCAACAACAATGTTCTATTTGCTTATTTTGTCGTCTGCTGACCTTCTCGTTTTGTACACAGGATTGTTAAGATACTGGATTGTTATGGCTTTTGATGTGGATATACGATTATACAGTGATTTTATTTGTAAACTTCATGCTTTTCTTGTGTACTTTTCTCTAGACTTTGCGTCATGGATTTTGGTTGCCGTGACCATGGATCGCTGTATTTCTGTGATGCGACCACTCAAAGCTAGAGTATGCTGCTCTCACAACGTATCAAAAGTTATTGTGGTAGTCTTATTCGTGACAATGGTTTTTATAAACAGTCATTTGTTTTTTACAGTAGAGATTATTTCAAGAAATGGATCAAAACCCATATGTCAAGAAGCAAATGCCACTTTTGTATTTGTCAGTAAAATTTGGCCATGGATAGATTTTGCAGTATTCTGTTTTGTGCCATTTGGAATAATGATAATAGCTAATTTATTAATCATTCGCAGAGTCTCGGCGTCTGTTAAAACTTTGAAAAATATGACAGTTGACAATGATATTAGCAGAAGTTTCGATAGTTTATATACACGTAGAACCTCACTTAGATCGAATCATATTTCAGGTGAGCAATCAGAACAAATATCAACTATCACAGAAACGTTTGAAAACCATGGCTTTTCCAACAATGCTGTAAATAAGACAGCCATGAACAATTCAACAAGATTACAAACAAGCACAAACGTGACTGTGATGCTCTTGACCGTAAATTTTGTGTTTTTCTTGTGTACAACGCCAATAGCAGTTTATTTCATCGGACAGCATTACTGGGAAACCCGAGACTTGCACCCTCATAGGATCGCTGTACAAAATCTAGCTTACTGCATTGTGAATATTCTTCAATACCTCAATAACAGTGTCCATTTTTTCTTGTACTGTTTCACAGGGAAGAGATTCAGAAATGAATTTTATAAACTGTTTTCAAGAAAACGTCGATCTGTCGTTTTTCAATAAGACATGCAAAATTAGCAAAGATTAGCGAAGATAATTCTTTGATTTTTTTTTAAATAAATTGGCGTAATCGTACATTCTATTTATGGTTCAAATGATACAAAATATTTTGAAAGCTAGTGGCGCAAATACAGCATAGACGCAAATGAATTGTGACGCAAAAGGATGAATTTTTGGCGCAAACGAATTTCTCCCGTTTAGAATGTTATAGAAAGACTTTTACAATCATTCACACAGTTGTATCGAAAAAAAATGTATGTAAATAAGCCAAAGAGTTATAATCAATATAAATATAAAAGGAAAAAATCATGCCTGTACAAAACAAAGCATACATTTAAACCTGTAAATATAAGCGTCATATTCAAATTAACTTATTGAAGCGCGAAAATCGCAGCTATTGGGGCATTACATATGCTGATGGATTTTTTTCCCTGAATTAAAGTTGTGTTTATTTGAGGACAAAATCATTGACCTAAAGAATCGATAATTATAAACTTATTTTTCACAAAACTCTAACCTCGTTTGTACCATTTAGAAAGAAAATTGTCATTTTTTAAACCATAACTCTGTTTAATTTTTCTCTATTATTAATTACTGTGAATAATTATACATGTAGATCCAAAAGTATACATAAATGGAAATATTTTTTAAGAGGATTCAGTATAAATCCTTCCATCCTTGGAGAATTTTCTCTATAAATTAACACTTATAACCCATTGTTCAATGTAAACGGTTATCTTTGACAGAATATTTTTCATATTGTCGTGAACATTCTGTGATAATAACTTATAGCTTCGCATCTCGTTGCTTCGTATCACGGTGCGAAGCTATAAGGTCCAGTCGATATTCTACCATACCATACACGAAAGTATTACTATACAGTTAGTTCTGATTGGTTGCTTCTTGATGTGGCTAAGATTCTATATAAGTTTGAATGAGTGATAAAATGGGGAACACGTCAGGAAGGAAAGAAGAAATTATATGTGGATGGTCTTACGGTATGGGTATTCGAGAACCGATCGATGAATATGTTGCTATAGGATCATATTGTAGGATACGCGCGCTCAACATTGATACATTTATTATTAAGGAATTCCCTTTCTCTATTCTATATAAAAGATTAAATTTATTCACAATATTTTCTATGTATGATGTGTATGGTGTACATATCATATTATCAATCATTACATATAATATACGAAAATGATAGCTCTGTTCACTGATGCGTTTACTCGATGCTGACCAAAATGTATTTCAAGTATTAAATATTAATTTGTTAAACTATCACAGTGTACACAGTGTTTATAAAGTGCGAATCCAGTTAGTTCATTTTCACTGTTGTATGCGAGTATGTCTATTGTAGAATAAAGGATGATGGGAAAAACTGTGTTTTTTTCCTCTTTGAAAATACAAAATAATTGATTTGAATGAATGTTTTAACACAATTTCATTAGAATATAACTTTTTAAAGTATAATAACAGGATTAAAGTCCAAAAAAGTGTAATTAAGGCAGCAGAATCCATAATATTAATTACTGAATGCGATTCATTTTAACTATAAATGCGATGAATTATCACTGTAAGTGCAATCATTTCTGATGTGGAATTTTTGAAGGTGCGATGAATTTTCATTGTTGATTTATATGTTAATTCGACATGCAACAACTGAAAATAGCTTTTAAATGACTTTACAATTGATGATATTTACAATTTGAAATGCAAGCTAGTCGTAGATGCCTACTTGAATATACACGGGTATAACTACGTTCATATCATGCATATTCAAATATTGTTGGTAAGTTTGCTATTAGCTTGTCATGGATCAGAAAATTTACTGGAACAAAACATCCATGAATATAAAGTATTTTTACGGCGAATTTTTCTTTAGAAGTTTGAGAACTCGCATAAAAAAGCTTTGAAAATTTGTCACGCCGTGTCATACATATTTCTACTATATTGATAGGCTTTTGCACAACGAACAGTACAAGAATGTACAACGAACGGTACCAAAGAAAGTAAACAAACTACAAAGAGAATGAATCGTACAGTGTCAAAATTCTGAGGTCAGTGTTTCAAGTAAATGTCGTCAAAAATAAGTAGAACAACGGGTTTCTCATTCTCATTATGTATTATTCACAACAACAAATCACAAAATACACGGTCGCATTGAGTGTAAGAGCCAACCAACTATGCTATGTTTGTAATTTTATCAAGTTTGAGTTACACTACAAACCAGTAAAAGTCTGAAATGGCCTATATATGTACTCGACTGTACTGATTTTTACTTGACCAGTCTGAATTGGTCTGAATTTTACTCGACATTTCTCGACCCCAGTCTTAACCATACTCGACTGTACTGATTTGTACTTGACCCTTATCTTTGCCATTAAAATTAGTCTGAACTATTACTCGACCAGTCTGAAACAATCTAAACCCATTCTAGACCTGTACTCGACCTATTTTTTTCAGTCTTAACCATACTCGACCAAAGGTTTGAACAATACTCGACCAGTCTGAACCATACTTGACCAAATAACCTCTACTTTTTTAAAATTTTAACTGTTAAAATAAATTTCTTTTAACTGACATGACAACAGCCACAATGAAATAAAGATATGTATAAAACAGATTTTACATGATTCTCAGATTTATCAAATAGAGATAGTTAAATCAAATTATCTTATATAATAATTTAATTATATTAATTTTAAAGTTTTACAGTTTTGTTAAAAAAGATTTTCTTTTACCTAAAACCACACCTCTCTGAGGGTAATTAAGTCTTATTAAGGTGCTTCTTGTTGAATGGAATGTTTTTTTTTTTGGGGGTTAACTTAATTTTCCTAAATTCCTAAATAAAAACTACATAGGTTTCATGGTTACATACAATAGTTATATAATTATCTTTTAATGAGGTAACAACAGCCAACAAAATCACTGAAATTGTTTAACCTTATATTAGAAATATATCTTTTATTATATTTTATATTATATATATATATATATATTATATATAATATATATCAAAAGGATAAAAATTAAAGAAATGTTTTAAATTGTTCTTCTGATTAGTGGTGAAGTATAAAGTAATACCTTCTGCTTGGGGCAAACTCATTAAAAAGATCACACCTGGTCAGAGAGTATTAAATTCTAAATAACATACATTCAAAATTGCAACATCCTGTTTAACTTAAATCGCAAGGCCTTTTGAATTCACTAGATAAGTAATACATGAGTTTAAGAAAATAGGACCTTCTTTTGAATGTAGGACAGAAAGTCACAGGACAAAAGTCACAGACAAAAAGTCACGGACAAAAAATCACAGGACAAAAAGTCACAACTCAGTTTTGAAATTATTTTTCTTTTAACAAGAAAACACTAATTTTAAAAAAAATTTGTTTTGTTTTTTCTTCAACTATCATATATAAAGCAACTTTGTTGTTAAAATTTATTCAATAAATATCAATAATGATCAAAAAATTATTATGAAAACAAAATGTCAAAGTGGCTTGGTACTTAAATGGCTTCATGGTGCCAAGAAATATATCTTTTGAATGATTAAAATTTAATAAATTTTCATTTATCAAGGCTTATGAACAATTTCATAAACTTAAAAATTAATATATGTAATAAAAAGAAAATATTTCAAGATCTTTCTCTTATTTTTCATACAATTGTCAACAAATTATTTGTGACTTTTTGTCCTATCAAATTTGTGACTTTATGTCCTGTGACTTTTTGTCCTGTGACTTTCTGTCCGTTTACCTTTCTTTATACCTGTAAAACACACATGTACTGAGGTAATTAAACCTTATTTAAGTGCTTCTTGAATGCCATGTCCTTTATTTTGACAACTTTTTTTCAACTGTAACTTTGGAACACATTTCCTTTTTTAAAAGGTTATCTACCCAGGATTGCTATGGAAGTTCTATTATCATGATTATATTAAATTTTTGGTTTTACAAAACAAAGGTGTCATTTTTAAATTTATTAAGATGCTTTATATACTATTTTATATATATTTTAATAAAAAAATGTTCACTGCATTATTAACTAAACTCAACTGACACCATAAATCTTTACTAGCCTTAATTTAATGGTGAAAATTGTCAAGTAACCATAAAATATATCTGAAAGATTCAAAAATTTTGAATAACATTGAAAATATTACTATTAGTCAGAATTCAGTTTTGAGATTATTTGATCAGCTAGTTATATTTTCATTTTAACGGTTCGAACTCACAATATATAGTAATATAGACCACTATATGATAGATACAAAAATAGGTCTAGGTTGGTTAAGACTTGGTCGAGTATGGTTCAGACTAGGTCGAGCATGGTTCAGACGCGTATAAAATGGTTAAGTACTGGTCGAGTAAAGGTCGAGTATAAGTTCAGACTGTTAAGTATGGTTCAGACTACAGTCGAGTATTATCAAGTAAATTTCAGACCAATTCAGACTGGTCGAGTAAAAATCAGTACATTCGAGTACAGATATAGGCCATTTCATACTTTTACTGGTTTGTAGTGTTACACAGATTGTTTGTTTCGCGATGTTAACAAGTAATTCACAGACCTGTCTATTTAAAATAGTCACATGGTGTTCATGTACTATAGCTGCCAGGAGCAGTAAACATTGTTTTCATAAACATTGAATACTTCACTGAACAGTGCGTTAATTAGTCTTTGGTGAAAATATAAGAACGGTCTATCTACCAATATAGCTTCGCGATGTAGCGATTACCGTCTGGAATCAACTATACGGCTGTTATACCCCCATGGTATAGAACCATTTAAACATGTAACACTAAACTGTTTTCAATATTTCCTTGTATTCTTACAATTTGCGTATTTGCTTATTTTTAACACCGACTTATTAGAAACTAAAACATGAATTAAGGTGACTCGACTGTTGCTCGAACTTTCTTTGCTTTGTTTGTATAAATGTTTACTCAATCTTTATTACAATGCTTAAGCAAACATTTATACAAACAAAGCAAGCAAGCCACCCACACCTTTAAACTACAAGCATTAGGAAAATACTCTAATAACGTTTAATTTATTAGTATGCGATGTAGATTTAGTCCGAAACAGAAACTCTGCTTTTTCGGTGGCGTGGATTGGCTCAACTGTCCAAGATATATGTATTCAATGATGGCATGTCATTGGAAGGGATAAATTTTATCCTATATATAGATCTTGATCTGGACAAATTATTAGAGAAAATAGAATTTACTATATTAGCAATAAATGCCATTTTTAAGGAATTTATTGGTATATTACCTCAGACTTTCACTCACAAAGTATGTATATATAATCTCTGCTTCTGAATTCATAAATTTTGTTAGAGAGTCGGCTGAATTAAGACTTTATATCTTGAAAATTAACTCATTTCCTTCTGTGAAAATGCATCGCATGTCCAATAAAAATTAATCACCCTACAGTGAAATGAAAGTCTAGTATCATTATTCGACAGTAAACATAATAGCATTACGAAAACAGTATAGTGGAATTTGAGTCAATATCAACAAGCTGAATAACAAAACCTGTTTTAAGTTATACAACATTAATAATTATGTCAAAAGGTACATTTTTCTGCAAATGAAACTTAACTGCTACTTTTAAATCTCTTGATCTTCTTAATATTTATCTATTTGTGTATCAGTTTTGCACCTGGATGGCTGTAGGCGCGATGAAAACCCGTCTGCATCTCATACCTATATCATGAAATTATAAAAGCAGTACACATTATATATTATTTCTTATTTTATTCAAAAATCACGAATTTATCGTCTGTTCATTTATCATTCTACATCAGAAATTCATCATGGATACAGTTAAAATGACATTTCAGGATTCGCACATTACATACACTGATACAATTTAGAAAGTATAGTCTAAAACGAAACTTTAAAACAGTACAACAAAACAACCAACGCACATGTATATCTAACGTCAACATTGTAGGTGTAACCCTCGGAACATGGTAAATTGATTTAAAGCATCTAGTTATGGGTTACTCTCATCGGGTACTTCAGGTGATGATGAAGTTGAGAGTATCAATCTACTCGACAGAAATAATTTAATTCATCAGAGAGAGTAGTATCAACGATATCGTGTGTCAGTCTAACCAAGGTGATCCGAAAGTATTACTGACCTCCTTAGTTACTGAATGATTTTATCAATTTTAGTATTTTATGTTATATTTTTCCTTTCACGGTCCCTTTTTCGTACCCTTAGAACGGAGCCGATTCCCTGTTTGGTCATTCTGTGTATCATATTAATAATTATAATGAGAATCAACCCAAATGAAATTTATCCAATAATTACAAAAAATAAAAAAATTTAGTACTCAGTGTCTAATTGTTGTGGGGATGTATAAGTACCCTGCCACGTCCACTCTGTGTTTTGTTACTTGTTTTTGTATCTATCTGTTGAATTAAGCCCTTTTCAACAGATTTTTATAGTTTGTTCATTTGCCATTTCGTGGCCTTTTAAAGCTGACTATGCGGTATGGGCTTTGCTCATTTTTGAAGGCCGTACGGTGACCGTAGAGTTGTTAATTTATGTGTCATTTGGTCTATTGTGGAGAGTTGTCTTATTGGCAATCATACCACATCTTCTTATTTTTATATTTATTATAAAAGTACATCAAACTGTCTGTTTTAAATAAACGTAAAATAAATGTATTCTACAAACACAGTGCTTTCTGATCATAATAACGTATAAAATAAATTTGTTTTAAAATAGAATGAATTTCATAACAGCGTGGACATGCACACTTAGTAATTAAATGTTATCGTGTGCACAACTGGCCGTCGACAACAAAAACTTCACACAATTACAGTATGTCGGGGGCCTCCCAATGGGGATATACATAATTACTATCTTTACACATGTCCATTCATGAAATAAAAGTTTTTGCATGAATGTTTATAGGAATTGGTTTTGAATATATTTATATACTCACAACAAAAAGTTTCTTTTGACAGAATTAGTATATTCAGAGGTGATATCACCAATCACCAAGTAATCGAGAAAAAAAAGTTATGTTTTTTTTTTTTTTGCACAAACGTTCTGTGGCTCCTTAAAAAATAAGAAAACATTTATTCGTACGAGTTGAGGTAGAGTAACATACGATCAACTTTCATACAAAGATTATTTTTGTTGGTAATAAGAACCCCGGACATTCATAAAAAATCATTTTAGTCCTCTGGGCTGCATATTGTTTTGCAAGGAACACATTTGAATATCCACCGAATTCGCCAACGATCAGATTTTCGTGAAAATTTAAATACCATTCTTAACAAAAAATAACTCGTGAAAATAGCAAGAAGCATATGAATCCGGTCTTGTGTGCAAAATTTACGTTGATTGGAGTCGGAGTAGCTTTAGTGGAAACATTGATATTTATTTTAGATTTTTTTTTATACCTGAACACGTAAAACAAAAGTTACGGGATCTATATTCTTTTACTACAAATTAAGCAGGTGATTTAAATGAATTTGGTCTTACTCAACTATTTTTATTTTGGTTATTTGAGGACGCATATTAGAGATAATTCTGCATACATGTTTTTTTTTTTTTTGCAATTGTATTCATGCTGATTTCAAATGCCTCTTGCATAGCCACCCTCCCTTATTTTAACTGAATCAGGAATGGTCACCCTTTACAATAACTTCTTTTTCGGTTTCTGTGTTTCAATATTTATCCATGAATTTCCATGAATTTAATGATATGTTCACAATACATCTGTTTTGGAATATGGTTCCCGATGTTATACATTATTACACATTTTACATGTGAAGATGAGATTTAGTATACAATTGTGTTATCTGTATATTGAAAACCGTGAACAGAGAAATTAAAAGTTTGTTTTGTTTTAAAGATTTTTCGAAATGTTGATAGATGCCCCATAGATACCTTAAATGAAATTCCGTTCCGTTCCGTTCCGTTCCGTTCCGTTCCGTAAAGTACCAATAGCCTTCCGTATGTCAAAAACACATTTTCGTTGAGTTCATTGTTTATATAGTTCATTCAAAAATCAATGATGTAAAATCTGATTGGATGGATTTTGTTTATAACGATACTACTTTCTGATTTTCCGCTATTACATATATGTTAGCAAAATATGTCAATCTTCATTCATGATAGTACAAATAACTCCATTAACTTGCGATACAAATCGTCCTATCCCTTGCACATTGCTGTTTTCTTGGCCGTGATCTATAAAAAAAAATGAACATGAATTGAACCACAATTAAGTTCTGTCTTCACAGTACATGTAAATTTACTTTCTTACAGATACTCTAGGTTTTTGTGAGCTTATGCTCTGAAAAATGCAACAATGTGTATTTGGGCGTTTCAGTTTAAAAAAAATATTAATTTATATTAGATCTTGAAATCAGCATACATTAATAATTACAGGTTTTAGTCTTAGATGCATGATTTTTTTATTAGTTGTTATTGGCTTTGACCTATAGCTGTCAGTATCTGCGATTACTCTCAGATCCGCATTTTGTGTCTTTTTATTGTTGAAGATGTATGAATTCCCTGCCACTTCCGGTCTGTGTATTTGTTAGTTTTTTTTTATTGTGCTTTGTATCAATCTAATGAGTTATGCCTTTTTTAACTGATTTTTATAGTTTGTTCTTATGTTGTACTGTTACACCACTGTTCCAGGTTATGGGGAGGGATTGGTGCCCGAAAAGAAACATGTTGAATCCCGCCACATTCTGCATGTGCCTGTCCCAAGTAAGGAGCCTGTACTTCGATGGTTGTCGTGTGTTGCTGTACATAATGGGTGTTGTTCGTTTATTGTGTTGTAATAAATTCAATAGTCAGTTTTCTCGTTTGAAGTGTTTTACATTTGTCATTTCGGGGCCTTTTATAGCTTACTATGCGGTATGGGTTTTTCTCACTGTAGTAGGCCGTACGTTGACCTATAGTTGTTGAATTCTTCATCATTTGGTCTCTGGTGGAGAAATGTCTCATTGGCAATCATACCACATCTTCCTATTTTCATATTCATAATGAGTGCGAATTGGATATCGCTTGATATCAACTAGATCTATTTAATTTCAATATAATAATAAACGAGCCTTTGGTGAGTTTATTCGTACTATTTAGATTAAATATCGAGAGATGATATAGAACGATATCCAATTCTTATGAGTTGTTAAACTTATTTCTCTTATGGTTGACATTCTCTTTGTGTTAAATAGAAAATTCAGCTACCCGTTGCCCTAGTCTTCTACACATACTAACATGGCGTTGTTGCACAAAGTTTTAAGATGGGACATTTAAAAAAAAATTACTTTCTGTGTTGATTGGTCGGCAATTTTACTAAACATTCAATGTCATAAATAGATTAATTGTCGTATATTTTGTTAGTTTTCCAATATCAATGAGTGTTTTCAAATTATAAAACTCATCGATTTTTATAATTTAACTTAATTTAAAATAAGACAAATGATTTATTTATAAATTGTAACATTTTTATAGTCACAATCGTCGTCAGAGATTTAGCAGTGTTTAGGAGGAAATGTAGCAAGTTGCGTTGTTTTAACAGTAATGTGACTTTATACTGGTGAACTGCTTTTTAAAAATCAAGCTGCTGCTCAGGATACATCATAATAAAATATGAACGTCATTTTTGATATGTTAGAAGCAGATTCACGAAACTGCGACTTCAAGTCAGCAGTGACTAAACTTAACGGACGGGCAAATAAATTGTATCATCCTGATCGCCTGGCTGGCGACTGTAAAATATTTTGCAGTCAATCCTGTTCCTACCCTTTCCTCCGCGATATAAACAAAAACTGTTCCCAAACGGAAACCTGATTGCCTAATCAAAGCGGGAAAATTAAAGAGAGAATTTGCGAAAACCAGTAAGATTATTTTATAACCAAAATCCGGTCGGTCAACTGAGTTTCTGATGCCAATAGATATAAGAAGATGTGGTATGAGTGCCAATGAGACAACTCTCCATCCAAGTCACAATTTGTAAAAGTAAACCATTATAGGTCAAAGTACGGCCTTCAACACGAAGCCTTGGCTCACACCGAACAGCAAGCTATAAGGGCCCCATAAATGACTAGTGTAAACTCATTCAAACGGGAAAACCAACGGTCTAATCTATATAAAAAACGAGAAACGAGAAACACTTATGAACCACATCAACAAACGACAACCACTGAACATCAGGTTCCTGACTTAGGACAGGTGCAAACGAATTCAACGTGTTTAAACGTTTTATATAATAGGCGCCAACCTTCACCCTACCTGAAACAATAGTGTAACATCACAACATAGAAAGACACACTATAAAATATCAATTGAAATGGCTTAACTCAATCAAAAGACATATTAACAAAAACAAGTGAACATACACTGAACGAATAAATTTGATCTATGACACAATGTCAATACAAAATTAATAAAACAAGGGGGTTGGATGTAAAACAATATCAAAAAGACAACCATAACCTTGGACAAATGCCGCCAAATGAAATAACGTACATAGGTAAATCAAATAATTTTGTTGTAAGGTATACATGGAGTACGGAAAAAAAATTTTACAAAATAAATAATTTTATTCTTCCTAGTACGAGAACAATAGTGAAAATATATCGTCATACTAAACACTTATCAAAGGTGGTAAAATAGTGAGACTAGATATAACACTTAATAAGTAATCATTAAATAACAAAACTACATTACAAATTGTATCAACAGGTCAAATTAACACGAAAGTACGATTTGAGAGTCCTCGCAGTTACCGAAAGCTAGTTAAAAGCCAAAAACAATTAATAATAAAAAAATCATGCATCAGAGACTAAAATCAACTAAAACACATCCCAGGGATTTAGTGTTTTAACGTCATGGACAGTCAAAGAAGACATGACTTGTGCAATGCCAAAATAAAATTATCGACAGGCAGTAGGAGAGTTAGGAGTTAACCTGTTAATAAATATGTATAATGTAATATATAGATAGAGTAATCTCTATATAGAAAATGAACGTGGATGTGTATTTATACATCCCCCAAAAAAAAACGTTTGAAAAGAATACAAATTTAGTTATGTCAGTCACGATTTGACATATACCTTTTCTCCTAACACGTGTTCTTATCTCTCTTTTAAAGCTTCTACGATTATTTCATTATTGTTTATTGTTTTCGTCTAAACTGTTTAATCTGCATTGCTTCAGAGATGCATTCCAGTTGTTCAGTGAGTCATTTCAAGTCAGAACTTGACGATAACGTGTCCGCCATCGCTATTTACAAAATCGTCAATGAAAAAAAAGAAAAGCAAAATCTCGTAAATGAATATCAAAATATCTAGTTTGCTATCCAATCTGACTTCAATAAAAAGTAATTGAATAATATTTTTGATCAACACCATAAGAGGATGACTTGGATTTGAAATAGCATTTAATAATACACAGAAACAGGGATTTTGTCAAAATATCAACAGGAAGTTCAAATTGGAGACAATTTTGGTGGGAAAAGTACTAAAATCAATATTGTCAAAGCATATGATATATTTCTGATGGCAATAATTCAAATACTACAAAGTTATCACACATAATCTTTACCAGACTCCAAAGCTACTGTAATAGTGTGGTTGGTTTTTACTTATTGGTCGAAATTGGCCTTGAGGTTACCGGGCCTACCGGTCTTCTTCCGGTAGGACCGACCTTTGTCGGTCTTATGTTAAGACGTCAGACAACAACGTTTTGCGGTCGATCTGCACTTACTTATACTTAAAAACTTACTTGAAAGCAGAGAAACTGAACATCACCTTCTTTAGGTTGATATCTTTATTAATACTTCTTTCAAAAACCAGCATTATGTCTCATTTTGCTATTCTTATATATTTACAGTATTACTATTCATTGTAAATTGTACTAAAATTATTTGGGACGACAATATGAAAATTTCGGGGTAGGGGCAAGATGATTTTTTTTAATTTATTTTCAGTTATGTTCACAACTGTTTGTTTGTGTTGCATAATATTCATTTTCATCCTTTCTTATGAAATTTTATTTAATTTCAGGATCTTACAGGGCCAGTGTATTCGATCATGTTCATTTTCAACCCTCCCAACCTGAAAATTAAATGGTCGTCCTCTAAACTTGGCTTGCACCTGCACAAACCCTGTCCTTCTTTTAGAAAAGATTACAAATTAAAGAGTAAATAATCTCTACATCACACAGGAAATGACTCATATTAACAAATATTAAAGTATATATAACACAAGGTGATATTTTTGTTGAGAAACCATTTCGTTTTCTGATGATATAAGCACAAGCATTTATTTTTTTTATGGTGCGCGAAAATTTTCTAAATATTTCATTGAACCAAATACAATTGTTTAGAATTATTACACGTGTTCACATCACCAGAAATCAACAACAACTGATCATGCTGATGACAAATATTATGACCAAATAAACAAAAAATATTTTAAAACATTCTACCAGAAGTGATTTCAAAATAGTTTTCATAGATCAAATTTATTTGTTCAGTGTATGTTCACTGGTGTTAATATGTCTTTTGATTTAGTTGAGCCATTTTAATTGATATTTTATAGTGTGTCTTTCTATGTTGTGATGTTACACTATTGTTTCAGATAAGGGTGAAAGTTTGGTACCATTAAAACGTTTAAACCCGCTGCAATTGTTTGCACCTGTCCTATGTCAGGAATCTGATGGTCAGTAGTTGTCGTTTGTTGATGTGGTTCATAAGTGTTTCTCGTTTCTCGTTTTTTTATATAGATTAGACCGTTGGTTTTCCCGTTTGAATGGTTTTACACTAGTAATTTTGGGGCCCTTCATAGCTTGCTGTTTTCACTGTTATAAATTTTGACTTGGATGGAGAGTTGTCTCATTGGCACTCATACCATATCTTCTTAAATTATATCTAATTATAGCAAAAAATAGTACGTGATGAATACTAATGGCCATTCACTGTATAATTTGATAGCTTGGCATCTACATATAATCAGTATATTAATTACTATCGCACCTCTGGATCCGTAGGGGGTCAGTAAATTTCATATGGGTATCACTTATGATGTCACGCCTACTATTAAAGGTCATGTCATCGATTAATGCATAGCTTGACAGGAAAAGTCCTGTGTACGATAAAGTTGTTATACGGTTCACTACTGATCCCTTATAGATCAACAGAGAGTAAGTAAAATCCATAGGAGATTCGGCCTTTCGGCCTCACCCCTATGAATTCTCAATGAATCCGTAGTGGGTCAGTAGCAATCCATTTAACTTATGATTTATCATACCGCTTTGTTGTCATGCTTATTATTTATCAAAATACTTTATTATCACCTTCTGACATATTATTTGCTTTAATTTTTCTTTTGTGATTTTTCTAATATTAAAAAAAATAATTTTGAACAAAATAAATTTTATGTGTCTTGGCTCTGCTTTTTCAGTCATGGCTCATTGACTTTGGATGATTTCTTTAGTTTACATGTTTAAGTATTGCCATATTAATTTTAACATTTGCTTTATACTGTCAAAATTACATAAAGGCTATATGCATATCTCTGTTATCAGTTTATCAGATTTATGAGTATAATCCCCGAAATTAGGGAGTGATTATGATATGAGAACTGAACTAAATTTTGAAAGGCCATTACCTTTAATCCAAGTTATAATTCAGTAGTGGTGTTTTGGGGTGAAATGTTGTCTATTACTTCTGGTGCGTCTAAACACGGCTAAGGACTTATAATATGCCACTAAGGACTAGAAGGGGTCCTGTTACATGTAAAAAAATCAAATAATGATAGAGATTGGTATTTAATGCATAAATTCCAAATTTTATAGAAAAAGAGTCACAAATAAATGAGTAATTGAACAATGTTTAGGCACGTGCCTTTTTTTCTTTGATATTGCAGAAAATCAGTGAACCGTTAGACACGTGTCAAATAACATAACTTATTACAATATTATCTTCGGAACAAGTAATTTACAGTTGTATCAACAAGATTGGTAAAAGTAGATACTAATAAATGAATTATTTTTCAGTTTCAGTTTATTTCAATGATTAATTTTGATTGGACTTCGCACCGGATAAGTTGTTGAAATTTTATCTATGTTTTCTTCTTTTCAGGAAGATTACGTATTTTGGAATTATTTCTTATAAATAATGAAATTGTTTCCTGTGCAATTTTCTCGAATGTCGTTTTAACTTTGATGTTCATATTAATAAATGACTGAAATATTGGCGTTTTTTTAATATTTTAATTAAAAGATCAAATGTCACTGATTTACACATCTTATCAACTATGAATGCCTGTTGAATATCTCCAATAACAAACTGTATGATTGATTATAAATTCCGTTCAATGTATAAAATTTTAAGGTTTTCCTGGAGTAACTTAATTAATCCAAATATTCTACAGGAAAACTTGGTTTTGAAGAATATCTTATTTTCCGAAGTTTTATGAATACCTAAACGTACTCTCAAAAGAACCAATTCATATAAAAAGATATGTAGATATAAAACGATACCAGGATTTAAATATTGCACGCTATACGCGAGTTCAGTCTACAAAAGACTCATCAGTGACGCTCGAATAAAAAAAGTTAAAATGCCAAATAAAGTACGAAGTTGGAAGGAATTGAGGACCCAAAATTTAGAAACAAAGGTTTTGTCGAATACATCTAAGGTAGTCTATTCCTGGGGTAGAAAATCCTCAGCATTTCGAAAATGTCAAAGTTTATAATAGGACAGTCATTAAAAAAGAAAATTCGTAAGGGTTCCGCGGAACCCAGTGTCTCGCCTACTTTTGCTGTTAATCGCAGGCTCAACAAAAATGAGGAAAAAAAATAATAAAAATATTCCTCTCTATACTATCTTTTGACTGTAAGTAGCTTCTGTCCAAGTTTGGTAAAAATCCAGGATAGTTTATGAATCTTATAAATGTTTTAAAAACTTAAGCTGCAGACTGTATGTAATGTTAACTGGAAGAAAACTAAGTCCATTTATAAGTAAAATACGGAAAAATGGAACAACATTTTAACAAAATTTCCTTCTAGTTACTAGCTTTTAATCATAAACAAGCTTCTGTCCAAGTTTGGTACAAATCAAAGATAGTTTAAGAAAGTTATTAAAATTTTAAAACTTTAACCACAGAGTGAATGTAATGTTAACTGGCAGAAAAACTAAGTCCATTTATAAGTAAAATACGGAAAAATGATTTATTTTTTTTTAAAATTTACTTCTGGATACTATCTTATGATCATAAACAAGCTTCTTTCCAAGTTTGGTAGAAATCCAGGATAGTTTAAGAAAGTTATTAAAATTTCAAAACTTTAACCACAGAGTGAATGTAATGTTTCCTGGCAGAAAAACTAAGTCCATTTATAAGTAAAATACGGAAAAATGGAATATTTTTTACAAAATTTACTTTTGGATATTATCTTATGATCATAAACAAGCTTCTGTCCAAGTTTGGTAGAAATCCAGGATAGTTTAAGAAAGTTATTAAAATTTCAAAACTTTAACCACAGAGTGAATATTTGTGACGCCGCCGCCGACGACGACGACGACGACGCCGACGGAATGTAGGATCGCTATGTCTCGCTTTTTCGACAAAAGTCGAAGGCTCGACAAAAAAGAAAAGAGAAGCATATGATGATGATGGATGGCTGCTTAACGTCCAGCGGCAAAATAATATGCATATTCAGGACGAGAACATGTTAATAGTATATAAGTATTAACCCTGCTTTGTACTAGACTGACACACTGAGCCGTATATTTAAGGTGCTAGTTTACAAGGTAACAATCCGCAGGAAGACATGTCACCTTACCGACCAGTCTTTGCTCTTACTCCTTAATTCTTAGCGGAAAAGCAGCAAATATCAATTTTACAGTCTTTGATTTGACCCGGCCGGGATTCGAACCTACGACCTCCCGCAATCGAGGCGAACACGCTACCACGACATCACCGAAGCGGTTAAAAAGAGAAACAGCTAGAGGTCAGAACACCTTAAGTTATGATGACATGCTTGAAATTCACAGTCAAACTCTTACTACCCTGTCCTGAATTTAGATACCGGTAAGAAAAGCGAAAATTCACATTCGCGAGTGAAACTAATATTTATGCATGCGCGTGGGTTTTTGCGCTAGAAATAATAAATAGTAAGCATACTCACTGATACTCTGGATAAGAATACGCATTTGCGTCATCAAATATGGATTAAGCTACGCTCAAATCTAATGTTTAATAGTTGATATTTGATGTCAAACTACATACCCCAAGTGTTTTGACTCCGTATTCATTGCCATTTAATCCGGAATTTGTGTGAACAGGGGATATATAATGTAAATGAACCAAGGCGTGTAGGATAGCTGGTCAACACAATGAATACAATTTTCAAAATCGTACTTTTAGGTTTAGTTAATTTTGACTGGATAATGAAGTTTTGAGAATTTCCCGGCCCATAGAAAATACCCCCAAGACATATAAGAAAACCATTTTAGATAAACGAAACGTCTTAGATGGCCATTTTATTTATTATCATTTTAGAATTTGTTATATACTTAATAATTTGAACATCTGCTGGATCTGAACAAGAAATTGTTCAATCTAAATTTCACCATGTCATGTCATAGTGTATTAATACTTATAAATATAATTTCATGCTAAAGCTGAGCTTTTCTCATCACTTGGCGTCCGTCGTCCGCCGTCGTCGTCGTCCGTTAACTTTTACAAAAATCTTCTCCTCTGAAACTACTGGGCCAAATTTAACCATACTTGGCCACAATCATTATTAGGGTATCTAGTTTGAAAAAAATATGTTCGATGACCCCGCGCGCCAACCAAGAAGTTTGAAAAAAATATGTCCGATGACCGCGCGCCAACCAAGATGGCCGTCATGGCTAAAAATAGAACATAGGTGTAAAATGCAGTTTTTGGCTTATATCTCTGAAACCAAAGCATTTAGAGCAAATCTGACAGAGGGGGGGGGGGGTAAAATTGTTCTTCAGGTCAAGATCTATCTGCTCTAAAATTTTCAGACAAATCAGACAACCCGTTGTTGGGTTGCTGACCCTGAATTGGTAATTTTAAGAAAATTTTGAAGTTTTTGGTTATTATCTTCAATATTATTATAGACAGAGATAAACTGTTAACAGCAATAATGTACAGCAAAGTAAGATCTACAAATATATATCTTGAGAACCGTTATGATTTCAAAGTTTAAACATCAACCCATATATCTAGAAGTCACCTAGTGGTCAACAATGAATTAATACCATGCAGTCATATCACAATTATACTATGAAAGTAAGTTCAGGATGTTTATCAGTTTAATTAAATTTCCAAATATAACACTTTAACTAAAAAACATAGAATAAAATCACTCTCAGCACATAATGAGACTATGAAATAATTTTAAAAAGTGCTTCATATCAGCTTATCCATACAAATTTTTTATCACACGTTATTTACAGCAGGGCCAACAGAGATGGCCCCATCTCAATGATGTCTAACTTCTCTAATATATTAATTAATTGTTTTATGGAACAACAAAAAAGTGTTTTTATTTAGTTATTGCCCTTGTACCTTGAATAGATAAAATATGTGTAACTCGGGGGACATTGCTACTCTGTTCTTTTATTTTTTTGCCTATTCTGGTAAAAAAAAATAGTCAGATTTTAGCATACATAATATACAATGAAGATGTCATGTTTTGTAATAACCCAAAAGTCTACTTGCTAGGTTATGCAAAGAACCATATTAGTTATAATAATGAACAAGAAATGTTTTTATGCAGCTGAAAATAATACAAATGATAAGATTATCCAATTAATTGCGGCTGACTATAAACATTTAATACCAATACATTGGCAAGACTAGGCATGCATACAGATAATTTTCTTGGTGAACATTTTTGAACCCATATAGAGCAAACATTTACATTGTTATATTCATAGAATATTTTACTGATAAATACTTACTTTTTGTTTAACAGTTATTATTTACCTACAGTGTGGGATTAATTTAGTTTCTGGTAGTTACACTTAAACACTTCAAACAGCATGGACAGACCCTACACAGGCTTCAATGGAATCCTTTCTGAATTTTTTATGTCTCACAAAAGCAGACAGGGCCTGAATATATGTATTTCTTTATTTTAATTGCCATAGATTGTTTAGACTTGTTGAAATGGAAAAAAGAATGCTGTCTTAGGATTTAAATTTTTTCCAGTTTGTCAAAGACGACTTGCTGGACTTTTGTTTGGTTAATGACTGTTAATTTTTCACATATTGTACCATAAATTAAGACAAGACAAGACAAGACACATGGTTCAGAGGAATTCTTTTTGATTTTTTTAGTAGTGTGACTTGATTTAGCTACATTAGGGTAGAAAAGGATAAATTTTCGTGTTTTTTTTTGCAAACTGACTAGCCAGGAAATTGAACCAGAAGCCTAGAGTTTACAATAAACAGCCTAAAATCTTATTAAACCAAAAGCCAACAAAATGTTTACCAACCATCATTACACTTTGATATTTTATAGTCCAATACAAGGAGCCTAAATAGTAATTACTGTGTCCAATATATTTTTTTATATACAGATGTGGGTCCAGCCAGATTTAAAAGTGGGGTTCCAACACATGCAAGTCATGTAAAAAGGGGGTTCAAACACATGTCCCTATATTAAAGCATTACTTGTCATACAAAAAGGGGGAGTTCCAACCCTTGGACCTCAATTCATGCTATTCGGATATCGAGACAACACCGCCTGCACTGTGTCCATTGTTCTAGATCACTCGGCCACCTAGACTGAACTAATAATTTGGCTTTCGGTGGCCTAGTGTTACCTTTCCTCGTTAATAGAATCTAGTGTTATAACACAGTACATGATATATAAGGAATGAAGATGGAATTGATTGCAGATTACCTAAATATCTATCGTCAAGGATCGTATGATACTGTCACAGAACTAATATATATAACTACTATGTCTAGCCCAATCACATAAGCTCTTATTATACAATTGTTCGTCTAGCCTTTCATATTTCACATTATGCATTTGTAACAATATTTTTTACACAAGTTTAAAAATTGATTTAGACCCACAATATGAAATTCTCCCTGTATGCATCAGTACTAAAGATACAGAGACAGATATAAACAAGCAGGTCAAGAACTATTTTGAAGATCAGAAACAAAGAAACACAACACAAAAAAGTTGGTTACCAGTATATAAAATCTTCTGGCAAGGAAAATTCTGTTAGCACTGACAATGATGATCAAGCAGAGGCGGATTTAGAGGGTTTTTCAGGGGGCCCGCCCCCCCTTTTGGGAAAAAAATTTGGTTGATTATATAGGGAATCACTGAAGCATGACTGGAGCGAGCCCCATCTTAGGCAGTCAGTGGGCCCCCACTTATGAAAATTTCTGGATCCGCCACTGTCAAGCAGTTCTGTCCAAGAGTAAAGTTTATACAAAGGTACCCAAATTTGTATATATGAAAGACTACATGCAAAATAAAAGAAAAAATAAAACATTCAGGGAAAAAGAAAGACAAAGGGAGTTAAATTTTAAAAGAAATGTAAGAAAGGATGAAGATTTAAAAAAAAAGAACTTGTTGCTAAAAGAGAACTTAGAAAGGATGAAGATTTCAAAAAGAGAGAACTTGCTGCTAAAAGAGAACTTAGAAAGGATGAAGATTTCAAAAAGAGAGAATTTGCTGCTAAAAGAGAACTTAGAAAGGATGAAGATTTTAGAAAAGCTGAAGCAGAAAGTAAGAAGTCTCAAAGAGATAATTTTGATTTAAGACAGAAAGAGAGACAAAGAGAACTTGATTCTAAAAGAAAAGCAAGAAAGAATGAGGATTTTAGAAAAGCTGAAGCAGACAGTAAGAAGTCTCAAAGAGATAATTCTGATTTAAGACAGAAAGAGAGACAAAGAGAACTTGCTTCTAAAAGAGAGGCTAGAAAGAAAGATGTTTTCAAAAGAAATGAAGCAGAAAAGAAAAAAATTGCAAGACAGGATGAAGAGTACAGGAAACATGAGTCTAAACGAGATTTCCACAGAAAACAAGATTGTAGGTCAAATCCAGAAAATTTAGAAAATGAGCGTTTGGCAAAACAGAGTTCTAGACTGAAAAACTTTGACAAAGACAGAAGTTATAATCAATCAGTCAAAAGTACTAAAAGAAAAAACACCAATTTTACAGATCATGAAAAAGAATTATAAAAAAAAAAAAAATCAAGGTATAACCCTTAAAACAAAAATTAATGAAAGTCCTACATATATATGTACTTAATGTCATCAAACTTGGTTCTGTGATTCTGTAGTAAATGCTAAAACTGTAAAAATGAATACTCCTGCTAACATGTCTCATTGCTTTACCAATTTTAAATCTGTACAACACATAGAATGGACATGCCACACTTGTCTCAATGCAATTAAAAAACAAAAAAATCCTAGATTTTCAATAGCCAATAAAATGGGATTTCCTCAAAAACCAAAAGCATTAAATTTGTATTCTTTAGAAGAGAGACTGTTATCATTAAGAATTCCTTTTATGCAGATTCGACATTTGCCTAGAGGTGGACAGTTATCAGTTAAAGGCAATGTTGTAAATGTGCCTGTTGAAGTTAAACCTACAATAAATTCACTTCCACATACATTAGCGAAATCGGGTACAATATCAGTTAAACTGAAGAAGAAACTGGCATTCAAAAAGTGTGATTTTAGTGAAAATGTCAGACCATTTGCTGTTATTCGTGCATTACATTATTTGATGAGAACAAGTGACTTGTACAAGTCTTCTGGAATAGAAATAAATCAGGATTGGATTACAGAAAGAGCAAAAATAAATGAAGAAGAAACACAAAATGAAAAAAATAGTACGGAACAAGAAGATAATCAGGATCAAAATGATACAGATGATGACTCCGATCATTTCAGTGAAGTAGATGAGAATTAAACACATGTTGGAAATACAGATACGTTGTAGATTACATTCCAGACGACAATCCACCATGTGATACAGGTTTAACTTTTGCTCCTGGTGAAGGTCAACGACCAATTAGCCTCTACAGTGATCCTGATGCAGAGTACTTAGATATAGGAAGATGTGGTGTGAGTGCCAATGAGACAACTCTCCATCCAAATAACAATTTATAAAAGTAAACCATTATAGGTCAATGTACAGCCTTCAACACGGAGCCTTGGCTCACACCGAACAACAAGCTATAAAGGGCCCCAAAATTACTAGTGTAAAACCATTCAAACGGGAAAACCAACGGTCTAGTCTATATAAAAACGAGAAACGTATAAATTACATAAACAAACGACAACACTGTACATCAGATTCCTGACTTAGGACAGGTGCAAACATTTGCAGCGGGATTAAACGTTTTAATGGTACCAAACCTTCTCCCTTTTCTGAAACAATAGTATAACATCACAACATAGAAAAACACACGATAAAATATCAATTGGAAGGCTTAACTCAATCAAAAAACGTAAATTAACACAATGAACGAATAAATTCGATCTGTGATACCTGAAAGTAAATACATAGTTAATAAAATATTAGGGACAAACATTCAAGGCCAAAAAGCAAACAAACAAGTCCAAACAAAGCCATGGCAAGACACCACCGCGAAATATTTAACCGTTAGAAAATAATCACTTTTGAAAAACCGGTTTTCATAATATATACAGGTAAATGAAAAATAACTTTGTCGTTTTAGGTATACTACTTCTGTCTATATAAAATCTTCCAATAATTAGGAATACCAAGAAAGGTCTGTCATATAAATACCTAATTTAACACTAGATACATAAGGGTGATTATCAACAATAAAACTTCCCGTACAGATTTAAGGAGAATAATCTTGATGTTCATACAAATGTAGTATGAAGAAGTGAAAATTAGTAGATATTCCAAATAATCAAAGCTGGTATACAGACAAGATCCATATTAATATAAAATAACAAAAAAGTATTAAAAATAGTATCAACAGGTCGAATTAACAAGAAAGTACGATTTGAGAGTACTCGCAGTTACTGACAGCTAGTTAAAAGCCAAAAACAATTAATAATAAAAAATCATGCATCAGAGACTAAAATCAACTAAAACACATCCCAGGGATTTAGTATTTTAACGTCATGAACAGTCAGAGAAGACATGACTTGTGCAATGCCAAAAATAAATGTATCAACAGGTAGTAGGATAGTGAGAAGCTACTTCTTTAGAGATAAAAATTAACGTGTGTGTGCCTCTAAACATCCAGCCTCAAAAGAAGATACAATTTAGTTATGTTTTAATTTGCTAATGACAAAATCGATATTAGTGCCAATGTAAACTATATTCAGAGATCTAATTACAATATCGGTACGATAACCCTTACTTATCTTGTTCAACTATATTTTGTAGTCAGAAAAGGCCAGATAACAAAGAAAGGTCTGTTCCTGTTCACTATACTGATATTGTCAAATGGGAACTAAGGTCCATGGATAGGCGAGTAGCACAGTCTGTACCAATCATATTTTTCAAGTTAAAGAAAATTCAGTTAAAAGCGTAAGTGATAAGGTCAATCTTGCTCTAAGAAGGTGTCAATCAGATGGAAAAAGATGGACAGCAAAAGATGTACTGAATCCTAACACTGTAAATGATATTGTAAGATTGGATGAAGGTTATTATATCTTTAGAAGTCTAAGAAACCAGTATACCTTGAAAAGAGGAAGAAAGATTTGTTTGCAATGATCAGGTAGTTGGATCTTCCAACATGGTTTGGCTCTCTTTCATCTGCAGAGACTAACTGGAAAGATTTATTACAAATTCTAGGCAAATTAAATGACGGCAAAGAGTATACTAAAAGTGAATTGGAAGCAATGGATTGGAATCAGAAATCTAAACTTGTTCAGAAAGATCCCGTGACATGCTCTAGCTATTTTGATTATCGTGTCCAACAGTTTATCAACTTGGTGTCGAAAAGTGATCACAATCCAATTGGGAAATTAACAGATTATTTTTATAGGGTTGAATTTCAACAAAGAGGCTCACCATACATTCATATCTTGATCTGGATTGAAAATGCACGAAAATATGGAAGTGATTCAAATGAAGATGTAGTAAAATTTATTGATGAATATGTCTCCTGTTCATTCTTGGAAAATGACAATAGATTAGTCAAATTGCAAGTCCATAAAACATTCAAAAACATGCAGAAAAAAGGGTCGTTTTGATTTTCTACTTCCACCTATGAAAGAAACAGTTATATTAGAGCCATTGAAAAAAAACGATGACATTGAAAAGTACAAGGCTATATATAAAGAGATACAAAATGAAATTAATTCACTTCACAGTTCTGAAGATATAGACCAGATGACATATAAGATGTTTTTGGATGATGTGTTACAAATGAACGATGAAGAGTATATAAAAGCCATTAGAAGCAACTTGAGTGGCCCAAAAGTTTTTCTCAAACGAAAACCATCTGAAGTCCGTGTTAATGGTTACATAAAAACTGTGTTGGTAGCTTGGCAAGCAAATCATGATTTACAGTTTGTTATAGATGCATTTGCCTGTGCAGTGTATATAGTCTCATACATAAGTAAGTCACAAAAATGTATGAGTGCATTACTAGACCAGGCAGCAAAAAAAGCACGACAGATAAAATTTAGACTTGAAGCATCAAGTAACCCTCATTGGGAATTACTTTTCAAATTCTGTTGAAACAAGCGCACAAGAAGCAACATATTTAACATAACAGATGCCTTTAACAAAAGCTACAAGACAAGTTGTTTTCATTAATACATCTCCAAGACACAAAAGAACTTTTCTGCTGAAGCAATCATCAGCCCTAGAAAAACTAGGCTAAGGATCTACTGAAATTGAATCAGATAATGAAATTAAGCGATACTCGCGTAGACCAAAACAACTTGAGAACTGGTGTCTAGCAGACTATGTATCTCAGTTTGAATTACAATATCCTAAAACATCAGAGTCCTCAGACCATGAAAATGATACAGAACAGCAAGAAAATGAATCTGAAAATGAAAATGAAGAAGTAATAGAGGAAAACAGTAACAAAATCAACATAACCTTGAAAAATGGTATAAGAATATACCAAAGAAAACAGAGAACGCTTAATGTTATTTTATCCATGGAGAAATGAAGTCTCAGATTTGTAATGGGGGCATGAAACATATGAAAAAATGTACTTGATTGTTTCAAGACTGTTAGAAAAAAAGCTAAGCAATATGAAGGACAAGTAATAGATCTAGAGAAAGCTATAGAAGAGGCAGAAAATGATTGAAATGAGAATGATCAAATAGCACCTGCCACTCAGCAAATAGAAATGGAAGATGCTGAAATAGACCCAAAAGAATCTGAACATTTCAATCCAGATAGATCAACAGAACATAGAATGTATAATATGTCCCGTGAAGTTGGAATAGAAGCAAGAACAGTAGAATTGACAAATCATGCCAACAGAATAAGTGAGAGTGATTATTTTGCATTGATTAGATCTTTGAATAAGAAACAGTGGGAATTTTTCAAACATGTTGTCACATGGGTTAAAACAAAACATGAACCATTTTATACATTTTTGACAGGTGGAGCAGGATAGGGAAAATCTGTTGTTGTCAAAGCAATTTTTCAAGCTTTACACAGACACTTATGTTCTACTGAAGGTGAGGACCCGGACGATATTAGAATTCTTCTTTGTGCTCCTACTGAAAAGGCAGCTTACAGTATAAACGGTCTGACCATTCACAATGCTTTTACCAGATTTAACCAAATAAATGACTTGACCAGTCACTGTCATGTGATGTCCTCAATACACTCCGAATGAAATACAGAAATTTGTCTCTGATTTTGATTGATGAAATTTCAATGGTTGGTAACAAAATGTTCTCTTTGCTAGACAAGGCTGTAAAAATCAAGGGTAGCAACTGTTCATTTGGTGGCGTGAGTATCATAGCTATTGGTGACTTTTCCAACTCCAACCTGTATTTGACAGTTGGATTTTAAATGATCTTAGCAAAGGATTAACAGCATTAGCACCCAATTACTGGAAAGTATTATTTTCTTTTCATGAATTTACTGAAATCATTCATTTGTTTGTTGAAAATGCTTAAGTAGATAATTTTGATTTGCAATACATATCTAAATTATGCTCACAAAAGTTAAAGTTCAAGCAGTTGACACAGTTTGTGAGGATTTACCAGCATCTGTAAAAACAAAATTACTTAGTTCTTTATCAGAAAAAGTCTGATACAGCCAATCTTGTAAAAGAAGTAGTATTAGCAATTGGGTTGAAATATGATCTTACAGCTAATATTGAAGTCACTGATGGTCTCACAAATGGTTCAACTTGTGAACTTTAATTGATTGAGTGTAAAACTAAATCTGTAAGACCAAGTATCATATGGGTTAAGTTTGAGGATGCAAGAATTGGTGCTAACAATAGAAGAAAATATTCACACTTGTATGGAAAAGATGTTGATAAAACATGGACTCCAATGTTTGAAATTAAAAGGTCATTTACTTATAAATATAAGACCTTTGAAAGAATTCAGTTTCCTCTTCGTCCAGAAGCCAGAAAAACAATTCATCAATCGCAAGGAGATACATTACACAAAGTTGTGTTTAGTCTGAAATCAAAACGTAAAGGGAAAATACCACATATTCACTATGTTGCGCTAAGCAGAGTAACATCTTTAACTGGATTACAGATATTAGATCTCAAACAAGAAGCAATAGCTATAGCAGAGTGTGTTCGACAAGAATTACACAGGCTAAGGACAGATGCAACTCTACAGTTGTGCTTTAAGCCATTGTATAACTTATCAAGTAGCTATTTTAAAGTAGTTTTCAACAGTTCAAGGTCATTGCATGCTCATTTTAATGATCTAAAATCAGAGCCTAACATCTTGGATGCTGATGTTATTGGTATTGCTGAATCGAGACTTATTTCAACAGATGAAAATGATTATTTTTATGTACCTGGTTTTTGTGCCACCAGTTCGCTTAGACCAAAAGCAAACAAACTTTATTACAAGACCACCTCATGGATTGGTATTATATTATCGAACTGATTGTATTCTTCACAATACATTCACTTACTCAACTCCAACGTTAGAGTTTGTAATACTAGACATAATATCATCCAGCAAAGGTTTTTGTCAGGTTGTCTTTGTTTACAAAGCACCAAGTGCAAATTGCAACAACTAAAACATACTTTTTTTGCTGACCTTCTTCCTGATGTGTATTTAAGACATCCAAAGTTCATTAGAGACACATTTTGCTGTTCACAAATTGTGTCTAAAGCTACTACATCTTATGGCACATTGTTGGACTTAATTTTCCAAAATTTTGATAGTACGGTAAATTTTGAAACAGATGTTCTTGATTCCTTTTGGTCAGATCGCAAACTTATATATGTGGCCATTGAAACACAATGATCCAGTGTAATGATTATTTTATGTACCAAAACCAGCTTTTTTGAAACGATGAAAATTAAACCCGTTGAAAAAATATGACACATTTAAGGTTGCTGAAAATGCAACCTCAAATGTGCATTGAGTGGTTTTAAAGGAAAAAAGGGTTTCCAATCCAACAGATTTGCCTTTTCATAAGTAGGAAAAGAAATGAGTTCTTTTAAATAGTGGGCTTCAATACTCTTGATATCCAGTATTACCTGTATAGGAGAAAGCTTCTTTATAGGTACACTGGATTAAGGGTAGCAGAGGTAAAGAAATTTGAAAGTGTGTTACTTTGACTTCCATAAAGCAGTAAGACCCTTGCTTATTGCTCAACCATTTACCTATGGAAGAGGAGTAAGAATTCATTCATTTCAAGTAAGTAATGATTGGAGACATTGCATTTCAGCACCTCTATTACCTGAATGCTCATTGTATCAGTGGAGAGTGCCGTGCACATTACATGTGAACACTCCTGATATTTACTACAATGAAATATTTGTTTTTGAACACAATCAAAAAACCATCTCTTTAATATAGACGTAAAATGAAGGAGTTTTGAAGACCACAAGTTCCATGTCACATTTCTCTTCCTACAAAATTAATAATTTTAACTTGCTGTTTGATGAACTATGATTAAATCATCAAAATGTTTATGAATGTTAAAATCCTTGCTGTCACTTCTTTCAATTGTATAATAAACACTAATTATGTGCATATATTCATTGTATTTTTATATAGATTCCATGATACTTATTTCAATACTTTTGTTCACTATATATATATATATATATATATATTTTACTAAACATTTATCATGTTTATGTACAGTTTACTTTTGTAATGCCAAATGTATCTGTATATTTATTTTATCCAATATGCATTGATATTTCTCTTTAAGAAATGCTCTCATGTTCATGTATTATCAGACAAAATAAATCATTTTCTGTACAATAACCACAAATTTAACTATAATATATATACTTGAAGTTCTTCAAATTGAAAAAAAATGAATAAATCTGACATTTTTGGTTTCTTAGGATTTCAATTGTTTGTTAAACTAAGTACAAGTTTATCCAATCTAAATAGACGTGTTAGGAAAGGGTTTAAATACTACGCTGATGTTAAATACCAATACCGATACAAGATATAAGTGTGGACTTTCTCAAAATGCAATTGCACTGAAAAGTATCCCGGCGTAGTATAGTTTAGCTTTGTGGTGTGTTTGATACAACATGAAGCGAACAGTTAACGTCGACTCCAAATTTTAAGACGTGCAATGGCCTTACGTAGATCTTCATACATTCATACATTAATTTGTATTTGTTTGATTTAAGAGTACAAAACAAAACTTAACAAAATATATGTAAGAGTCAAGAATGGGAATGACGGATTTTACGGCCACAAGTCCAAATATATATATTAAGCGATATGATTAGAACATGTTTAATAGTTAAATAACCCAGTTTGTCTCTCCACAATAGATTTGTCCTATTTCCGTTGCAAAATATAGTTAGTATGCATTTTGTGTCCAGGGATACAGGGACGCGTATATATATATGTGTGGCTTAAATATGTCAGTACTAATCTGAACACATCGTTATATCTTTATATAAAAAAGTAAATAAAAAGTGGACACAAGTGGATACAGTGTTATTTCTATATAAAACTTTAAGAAGCAGGGGGCTACAGTAGAAGGTTGTCTTGCTGCGCATCGTTTTAATGTTCAAGAAAACCACTTTCCATGAGCTATATGTGATTCGTATTGTCTACTACTTTCTGGGTATGAATGCAATGAATGGAAAGAGGGATGAAAGAACGGACGGATGGACCAATTCGCCAATTACTCTATACCATTCAATTTAGAAAGCGGAGTGTATAGTGAATCTAAGGCAAGACAAAATGAAGCAAATCGAAAAAAAAAAAAAAAATGCCTGACATATAATTTAGCAGACTTTGTTTTGAAAGAGGTGAAAATTGATATTCCATTTTCAAAATAGCCTCCTGACCCAAAGATACTAACATTAACTTCTCCATATGAATTCTAAAGTTTAACGCCACTTTCAACAATATCTCAATTTAATCGTGGTGTTCTGTTTTGTTGGTTGAGGAAGCCGTGGTAACAAGAAAAAAAAAAAAACAACTTCATACCTTCATCGAAACGTATATTTAACATGCTTGATAATGTCTAAACGTTGTAATCTTTTAATACTTAATTCGGTAACCTCTCTTTTCGAAAAACTAACTGATAAAAATTGATAGAAGGAAAAGTCAGGGCAAAATTTTTGTGTGAATAAGAACTAATTCATTTAACATTATATAAAATTGTCAGTGACCTTTCTAGATAAAACAAAAATATAAAGATAATCAAATTGAAAACGCTTTTGTTTCAGTCTTTTTAATTGTCAAGTACACAAATTTCTAGTTTGTTTTTTTTTTTTTTTTTTAGAATTTTACGCTACTGTGTAACACATTTTCTATTCTAGAAAATGATGTAAAATAAGGAGATGCGGTATGATTGCCAAAATAGACAACTATCTACCAGAGACCAAATGACGTAAATGTTTGATCACCGTTTGACAGACCCCCAACACGGAGCAAAACTATTCCCGCATGTAAAAGCTAAGAAAGGCCCCGACATGACAATAATTTTTAAATAAATTTCAAATAAACGAACGTTTTGAACAAAGATTGATGTAGAGTAAAAAATCGGATTCGAATGTGATCGATTTGATTCCTGTGATTTTTTCTATTCATTTATTTTGATCACTTTGTAGATTTTCCTTGTAGTCGTTCAACAAAATAGTAAGAAATGGGGGAACAACGATCTTAAACTTAATCGATCCCTACTATGACACAATGCAAGAATAATGATCGTGTTGTTTTGCTGGATCCTCCGTGTATTGCGGAATAAATTGTTACTATTTTATTGTTTAAAACTCATCTCAGCATTTTCAAACAAACCCATACAGGTAACTATAATGAATGATTACCTGTGCTTTTGAGATGGTCCCCACTATAGCCTGTAGTGGTATTGGTATTTAACATCAGCGTCAAAATCGTATTGACTTTCCTAACACGTCTATTAAAATATAGAACTCGGATTTCGTTATGTAGTATAACGAAATCCGAGTTCTATATTTTATTAGATTGAAGTTTATCAAAATGTGTAAATCATTAATTCATGCAAAGGGCTGAATGTTGAAACAAGTTGCTTTCTTAAAAAAAAGAAAAGCAATACGTGAACCTAAGACCGCTGACTGCCGGGTCACCAAAATATTGATGCTGAATTGTTGTTTGCTTTTGAATTGAAATAATTGATTGTGAATAGAAGAAGATAATGATGATCTTAAAACACCTTTATTACAGATATGCAATTGTGTGAACATTCACAAGTCAGCTGAAAGTGTATATCCTCGTCTCATGTGTATTCTACAGGGAAACTTGGTTTTGAAGAATATCTTATTTTCAGAAGTTTTATGAATACCTGAGTACACTCTCAAAAGAACCAATTCATATAAAAGATATGTAGATATAAAAAAGATACCAGGATTAAAATGATGTACGCCAGACGATAGTTAAGTCTACAAAAAATCATCAGTGACGCTCGAATGAAAAAGTTAAAAAGGCCACATAAAGTACAAAGTTAAGTAATCTATTCCTTTGGTAGAAAATCCTAAATATTTCGAAAATGTCAAAGTTTATAATAGGACAGTGACCCAAAAAAGAAAACAATGGAGAAACAGCTAGAGGTCAGAATACCGTTAAGAAAAGCGGAAATGCGCATTCACGAGTGAAATTAATATTATTGCATGTACGCGGTATTTTTAGCGCACGAAATAGTAAATAGAAATCATAGGCACTGACACTCAGGATAAGAATACGCATTTGCGTCATCACATATATTAATCTATAATAGTTGAATTCGGATGTCAAACTACCTAACTCAAGTGTATTGACTCCGGATTCATTGACATTTTATCCGGAATTTTTGTGAACGCAAACCGATAGTGTGCGTGTGAATAGGGTGGTGTATAATGTGAATAAATCAAGACGTGTAGGATAGCTGGTCAACACAATAAATACAATTTTCAAAACCGTATCATAGTACAAATATTTAGAAGGTTGAACTATTAAAGCAAACAAAGAAAAATAGAATTAAAATTTAATAATTAACATACTTCCTGTTAGTAAACTTTTCCGAAAATTTAGAATATGATATCTATAAACACAAAGGTCAAGTATTTACGGATGGACATTTTATTTGTCAAATGAACCTCTTTTTAAAGTCTAACATTCCACTATATACAAAATATAAGCAAAGACTTATAAATCCATACTAAAACAGTATAAAATAATTAACACTATGATATTTATTAAATTTTGTTATGATTACTGTAAATTATTATTACGTTTTTTTGTGAGATGCAAGGATTTAAAACCCTTGTGAATTGAGAACGCGCAAGTATTTTTTCATTCACGACCGTTTAAAATTTAGATATTTAGCTAACTTTTGGTACGCATCCCTAATCATTGGTGCTCATAAGTTACATATAATTTTCATAAATGTACATGTAATGACTGTTAAAATGCACGTATATATTACAATTAATTATATTCTATTAAGAATAAATTCAGTCTCAGTTTAAACTTAACAATGAATATTCTCTTAGTCTGGTAGTATCTATAAATGAAATTAGATATTTTTTTACGAAATATTCATTTTGATTATCTTTCTGATATCCGACCACTTTGTTTCCGACCGTAGAGAAATATTTTTAACAGAAATATCATTTTCTTAATTTTCTTCATGTTTTCCGACATTTTCTCATGCTATGATTGAAATACAAAATATCAAATGAAAAACGTTCAGAAATAATCAGTTTATTCTGGGTCATTATATATCAATAAACTATTCCCAGGTTTATTGTCCCAATGCACAGAACACGTTGTATTAAATACTACACATACAACGAGTAGAAGGACCGTCTCAAAGTCAAAGCATGAATTATATAATTGCGTTATCATTATACTTGATATTTAATAAACATTCACATTATTAAAAACACATATGTTTTGTCAAAAGGCAAATAGTTTCTAACATATAAATGATTTTTTGAATGAAACCTAGTCTTTATTGTTTTACTTTCCAATCTACAATTGAACTTTGATTGTTGAAATAATGTCATGTGGTAGCCTCACCATAGAGGGGCCGTATCAAAGACATAAATAACTACCTGTATAAATGATCGAAAAATTCCGAGACGTTCCGAAAATCTTGATTCCGAGGATATCGAGTGCCCCATAGACACTTCCAAAACTCGCCTGAGGGGTTCACGCAAAAAAAAATCAAATATTGCATTAAACTGTCCTTCTACTCAACTATGTGTTTGCTTACATTTGATAAATGTGTAGTAGACATTTTTAAAACAGTAATTAATGAACAATTCATGTAAACATTTGCTTTATAGAGTAGAAATTTGTGAACATTGATGATACTGTATTATAATAAGCCAATGTAAAGTAAATTCAGTAAACTAACTGCTGAAGAAAATTGGAATTATACAGATTGTTTCAGTGGTTGTTATATTTACATACAACAATCACGTATGGAGTAAACTCTTAAATCTTACAGTAAAGAAAATCAACTAGAATTGATATGAATGAAATTTAAAACAGAGATACTATGGTATAACTCAGTATACAATGAATAGAAAGGAAACAAAAATGACAATTACTTTGACATAATATTTGTTAAATGCCTTAGAGGAAATGAAATACAGAATCAAGACTTTTAAGTTGAAAAAACCGCTGAAAATTCTTCTCAACAAGTGTTTCCTACAAATTAAATTCAAGGCATTTTAAAGGTCAAGTTATGGAAACCATTCTCATATCATAATGTAATCAGTGTGTTGCTTTTCATATATACTGTCTTTTACTGTCATATTTTGACTTTGAAAATGTGTTGTTATAGAATGTAGATATTGTTCTATAAATGAACTGTTTAAATGCACATTTTGTACAAATGAAACTTGTATAAGACAATGAATATTTGAATGCATCATTTGAAGTATTTGATGAGTTCACAATTTTTATAATAAAAAATTAAAATTGATATCTTTTAAAATTTTTCTCACCCCATTCATTTTTGGAAAAGATAAGAACAAAACATCCAGTCAAGAAGAAAAAAAAAACCAACGAGTCAGAGACAAACATGGTCACAACTTAAAAATGAAAAACAAATAGCAGCTTTACACATGTTAGACATGACTACTATGAAGGGTGTCTCTATTTAGCGAAAACATAGTTCTCTGTGGCTCTCTTCTTGTTCGATTCAAGTAATACCTATGCATTTTTAATCTTAATTCAAAGGTCAGATCACCATATTTCTCACCATACAAATCCTTGGACATATCAATTTCAAAAATGTCTTTGCGGAATTTTCGAGAATTGAAATTTAAAGTGTAAAATAATTCATTGTTTTATTTCTATTACATGCAGTCTTTTTTTCAATAATTAACATTTAATTGATTCTCTCTCTCTCTCTCTTTTAGTGTTTTTTGCAGATAAAAACAATTTGCTGAATTAATTTTAGATTGTCAGACATTAAACTCTCTCTTATTAAAATTTTAGCATTATGTTATTATTCTCATCACTGTTGCGGATGACTTTAATAATATTTACCTGTAAAATAATATTTAACAGAATGATATATATTTTGAAATTCGTTCATTTTATAGACACTTAATTGCCCTTAAGCTAAATGTCATCGTCAGATGTATGAGGGTCTGGATGGGGGATCTTTATTTCTGTATTCTTTAATTTTTTAGGCCGTTTTTCTCTATTCTTTATACTTTTTGCCCATTATTCTCTATTCTTTATACTTTAGTACCTCATTATTCTCTATTCTTTATTTTGTTGGTCATTTTCTCTATTCTTTATATTTTTTTGCCCATTATTTTCTATTTTGTAAACCCCCATCCACACTCTCATGTATAATGGAAGAAGAACATACCACTTGCTGTTACTTCTTACATGGACACAGGACTTACATATATATAAAGTAATAAGTACAAATGTAAAATTATCGATATGATAAATTCAGTAGAATATAAACTGTATCAATGCACTGGCATGTTAAAGGTATTTTGATCTGACAACAAAAATACATTTGTTTACCTTATATTAAGTCATGTTTTTTGGTCGAACAATGCACAAAACCATCGTATTTTCAAAAAATCTCTAAAATGTGCTGACTTTGGAGCCTACATTGTATATCAAGAGATTGGTTTTACATAGCATTTAGGGTTTTGAAAAATATCCATTAAGGAACCAAATTGTGGCTTTTTTATATTTATATTAAAATTGAAATTCAATGCCATATTTTACCAAAGAGAACAAAGTAAGCAATTACCCAAAGTGCGACATGCGAGAACAGATTTCGTTTTCCCTAAACAAATTTGATTTATTGAAGTAACGAACCTTTTAAGGTCACGTCACGTTAATATATTTCAAATGAAAAGGTGCACTGGATGCACCCTAAACAAAAAATAAAAACTATATAATGGCAGGTATGCGTCAATCAGACAGTAACACAACAACTAAAAAAAAATCAGTGATCAATATCTTCCATTCGTCAGCAATACGCAATTGTCATTACAGTCAATATGTCATGTTAATTAAGGCCTTTAGTCGAAGTAAGCTGTAAATAAAGTAAAAGAGACTACAAAAGATCTGTTATCAATCCAAAATTCTTTATAGGGAAAATACAGTATTCAGGAAAAGTTGCCGTTTTGCATTTAACCACTTCTCAAGAAAAAAAATCAACAATGAAGCCTGGGTGTATTTCTGAGAAAATGTTTTTTTCTGTTTTTCGTATCTTTCTCTTCTTGCGCGAATTTTAACAGAATTTATAAAGCTGTGAGGCACCGACCATTGAAAAACAATTGAATCAGAAGAGAGAAAAAAAGAACTGTTTGTGTCTTTTGTAAATCAGTTTAAAAAAATAAAAACGACATTGATGTCTAAGAAAATTCTTTATTCCAAAATGGTTTAGCAAAAAAATTTTGTGTTTTTATTGAAGTTTTACAAAAAGGTTTGTTTCTAAACAAAATATGGTCGGCCAGCACAAAATGAATGGTTGGTGCTTTAATGATTTTTTCTTCCTTTGCATAATGCTGCTGTTTGAAATCAACCCTTAAGTTGGTTTAATACTGAATGTAAAATAAAGCGTAATGCTTTTCACAAAGCCAGGGATTATTACTCAAAACTCAAGACAACTGAAAATAAAGACTCCATGAATAGATTTGCAAAGGAGTACCGAAAGGTTCTGAACACAAGTTTCAAAGCTTACTCAGAGAAATGTTCCAGTGAGCTTATGTCTTTATCTAGATCGGACACTAAAGCATTCTGGAAAACATTGCATAAATATTCTAGTAGACGAAAAGAAAATCCAGATATAGACATAGAAACATTTTATGAATATTTCAAAAAAAATAAACGCTGGTGACTATGTCGGTGATGATGATGAGGAGGACTGTGATATAAATGATGTTTGTCATAATCCAATTTGTGATGAGATCTTGAACGGAGTCATAACTGAACTGGAAGTGAGTATTTCAAAAATAATAAAGCACCGGGCTTGGACAAAATATTGAAGAATATTTGAAATATTCGCCTCCTAGTATAGTATCTATTTATTGTAAATTGTTTAATCTCATTTTGAATACAGGTATTATGCCTGAAAATTGGACTTCTGGTATTATTAAACCAGTGTTCAAAAACAAGGGATGCCAAATTGATCCTGATAATTATAGAGGAATTACTCTCATCAGTTGCCTTGGGAAACTTTTCATGTCCATTATGAATACTAGACTGAACATTTTTGCAAATGAACTGAATATTATATCTGAGAACCAGACTGGATTATGTAAGGGATATTCTACACAAGATAATATTTTTGTATTACACGCACTTATTGAACTGTTCTTCTCTTTTGGGAAGAAACTCTTTTGTACATTTGTGGATTTTAGAAAGGCATTCGATACTGTTTGGCGTACAGGACTGTGGAAAAAATTACAAAAAAGTGAAATTAAAGGGAAATGTTTTATAGTTGTGTATAATATGTAAAGTGGAATTAAGTCTTGTGTTCAATTTAATGACTCTCAGATAGAATTCTTTCCATGTCTAACAGGTGTTAGACAGGGGTAGACTGTATCGCCTTTTCTCTTCTCGGTCTTTTTAAATGATCTTGAAGACTATTTTTGTCAGCTAGAGGGACTGCCCCTAGAAATGATTAAAGAGAAACTTGAAAGTGAATTACATATTTTTTATAAAAATTTTATTATATTACATGCGGATGACACAGTCAACTTAGCAGAGAGTAAAGATAGTTTCGTAAAGCTCTTGATATATTACAGTCTTATTGTTCATTGTGGAAACTACAAGTAAATGTAAATAAAACCAAGATTATTATCTTTTCTAAAAGAAAAGTAAACCACATTTTTCAGTTTTACATTACAAGGTCATATTGTAGATACATATCCTTACCTAGGAGTTATTTTTAAATATAATGGTACATTTATTAAGACTAAGAAAAAACTTGTAGAACAAGCAGAAAAGGCAATGTTTTGTGTTTATAAACTTATCAGAAATGAGTCTTCACCTGTTGATATCCAATTAAAGCTATTTGACTCGATGATAGAACCAATTTTATTGTATGGATCCGAAATTTGGGGATACGAAATCCTTAAAACTATTGAGCATTTGAAGTTTTGTAAAAGAGTACTTAAAGTTAGGAACACTACCAAATTTTATGGTTTTAGGTGAACTTGGGAGATTTCCCCTCGAAATTAAAGTTCAACTTAGAATGGTATCATTCTAGACAAGACAGGTACAAAATGATTCTAAACTAAGTAGTATTTTGTATCAACTGCTGCTATCCTTACAAATTAAACTAAATATACCTTCAAATAGATTAAATGTTTAGAAACTATTTTTAATGAAGTTGGAATGAGTTACATTTTTAAAAACCAGTTTGCATTTTGTGATAAAATTGTTGTGAATCAAATTTTATGTGACCAGTTTATACAAAAATGGTATAGTGATATACAAAACTCCTCCCGTGGCCTCTTTTATTCGATATTCAAAAAACAGTTTTGTTTGGAAAATCACTTATTGAGACATAGCGAGTTTAATCGAACGTGGTTAACCAAACTACGTACATCTAATTTACATTTACCTATAGAAACTGGTCGTTGGTACAATATCCCAAGGGAGGAAAGAACATGTAACTTATGTACAAATGGTATTGGAGATGAACTCCATATTTTGGTTATATGTAAAAATGAAAATATTGTGTCATTAAGAAACAAATACATACCTATATGTACTACACAGCTTACCCGAGCATTATCAAGTTTGAAGGTTTACTGTCTTATTGTAATACTGAACTATACAAAATGCTATCCTTGGTCATCAGAAAAGTTAATGCATTTCTTTGATTCATGTCATATCGATCCATATATTTTGTTTATCTTTTTGCATAATCATTCACACTGTTTGATGCTAATGAGCTATAAGTATTCACTTTAATATGTTTAACTGTTCTTCTGTCATGTTATTTACATATGTTGTATTATATATTTGACCTTATGTTACACGTTCAAATGTGTCTGAGTGTTTTCTAATGAATCGTTCTTAAGTAGGGCTATCGATAGCATGAATAAAGGGATGCGCGGGTAATACATCAATTCAACACAAACACAAGTCAGTTACCTGACATCTAAAATTAAGAGGTATAAGCATAACCCGTGCTTGTATCAACTTTCTGAGTTCTGAGTAAAATTCCTTATATGTAGGACTCTGAAACGCGAAATCTACGAAAGTTTTTTTTTACGTACGATGGAGCGAGGCATTCTCTAAATACATACGGGTCCACAGACTTTCCTTATTATAATATAATGGTAAACGAGGATCTCATGAGAGGAACAAAGTAAAGATAAATGTAAACGCAGAATTATGTCCAAATGCAGAAAATCAAAGAGGACGATCTCATTTAGTATGCAACTGTAACTAATGAATACATAGATAATAATAAATGCAAATTTATATACTAACTTTCAAACAAATATACTGCTCATAATAATTGCACATCTTAGATTTTAAACTAGCTATCACACGTCATATAGACCATCGCACATCATTAAATGGACCACTGCATTTCGGTGCAGACCATCGCACTTCAGCGTCCCCATCGCACCTCCGAGTCATACTTATTATATACTTTTTTTTTACCTTGATTTCAATAATTGCAAACACTTTTTTATACCGATTTTCTGATAATGGGTTTTTGTCTCGCCTTGACGGAGTCAAAAAGCGAGACATAGGTATAAAATTGAGAATGGAAATGGGGAATATGTCAAAGAGACAACAACCCGACCAAAGAGCAGACAACAGCCGAAGGCCACCAATGGGTCTTCAATGCAGCGAGAAAATCCCGTACCCGGAGGTGGTCCTCAGCTGGCCCCTAACTAAAATTGTGTGCTAGTTCAGTGAAAATGGACGTCACACTAAACTCCAAAACATATAAATGAACTAAAATTAAAAAAACATAATAGACTAGCAAAGGCCAGAGACTCCTGACTTGGGACAGGCGCTAAAATGCGGCGGGGTTAAACATGTTTTGTGAGATCTCAACCCTCCCCCTATACCTCTAGCCAATGTAGAATAAAGAAACACATAGCAATACGCACAGTAAAACTCAGTTTAAAAGAAGTCCGAGTCCGATGTCAGAATATTGTTGAAGGCCGTACGGTGACCTATAGTTGTTAATTTCTGTGTCATTTTGGTCTCTTGTGGACAGTTGTCTCATTGGCAATCATACCACATCCTCTTTTTTATAGGTAACAAAAGAAACAAAGCAAAACGACAATGATACATAAATGAACAAAGGACTACTAGCAGTTACTGACATGCCAGCTCCAGACCTCAATTAAACTGATTGAAAGATTATGTCTTCATCATATGAAAATCAAGTACAGTCCCTCCCGTTAGGGGTTTAGTATCATACCATCATAAAATATATGAGAAGAACATAACCCGTATCATGACAACAACTGGTTTTAGAATACATGTGTTTATTTTCGATGCAAAGACCCTATGAGTGAATCAATATTAATACTAAAATATGCAATTCTTAATGACTTGACAACAGTATCGTAACTATATCCTTTCCGAATAAGTCTGTTTAAAGGTTTGGTTAGCTTTTGAGGTGAATGCCGACATTTTTGTGCTTTGTAAAGAATATTACCATAAAATATTGGATGTGAAATACCTGAACATATAAGATGTCTGCATGTTGATTTATATTTACGAATGATGTCCTTGTACCAATGATAAAATTTAGTAAATGTTTTGACTAGTTTGTGATATCGAAAACCCTGGTGTAATAATTTTTCAGTAATACAGAGATTTCTTTCGTTGAAATCAAATACGTTGTTACATACACAAGCGAATCGAACAAGTTGAGATATATAAACACCATAAGATGGCGACAAGGGAACGTCACCATCTAAAAATGGATAATTAACAATAGGAAATGAAAAATCATCTCTTTTATCATAAATTTTGGTATTAAGCTTCCCGTTAAAGATAAAGTTATCAAGATCCAGGAAAGGGCAGTGTTCATTGTTAGTATTAGCGTTATTTAAAGTCAGTTCGGCAGGATAAATCTCTTTAGTGTACATACTGAAGTCGTCATTATTGAGAGCCAATATATCATCTAAATATCTAAAAGTGTTATTAAATTTTTGAATCAGATGTTGTTTCGATGGGTCTTTGCTGATTTTAGTCATAAATTGTAACTCATAACAATACAGAAATAGGTCCATTATTCTCTATTCTGTAAACTCCATCCACACCCTCTTATAAGTCGAAGTTACTGACAAACAACATTTGAATTATTTGTCGGTCGATTGATATGTATATCATTAGAAGTCCATTACCAGGGTTTCCGCCTAGTAAAGCTCGGACTTCTGCTATCACATAATCAGGACATAATCCATACGAACAGAGACATGTATATATATATGTCTCTGAAACGAATAATAAACAAATAAATACACCATTGCGTTTAACAATAAGTAAATTAACAAAAATACCGAACTTCAATAAAAATTGGAAACGGAGAGTCCCTTATCAAATGACGAAATCAAAAGCTCAAACAGATGGCAACAGCCATATTCCTGACTTGTTGAACAAATTTTCGAAAACTAATAATACGCAGTTACTTCCCCTTAAATTGTATCTCAAGCATATTCTTAAAATTATATGTTATGCTTTATTTTTGTGTATAAATTAACTATTTAACGTCGTAACATAAATAAAAATAATTTAAAAAAGAATTATCTAAATTAATTATTAAATTTTGTATACATTTATGCAAACACAAATTTGATATGCACCGTTTTTATAATTATAATTGTATGTTATATAGTTCAAGGGAACCCCTTATCGCACTAGACGGACGGATGGGCGGAATGCCTAAATGATACCCCCTCGCAAATATTATTTAAAAATAAATTTGTGTCGGCCTTAACGCAAGGCTAATATAAACTACTAAAAGATACCTGTGAAATATACTGTAGTTCATAAACTGAAGATACATTTTGTATATAGTTTAGGTGTAAGGCGATATTAAGATCTTAAATCTTTTTGAAGCGTGTCACAGGCGAAATACCACCACTCAATATGACACCCAAAAGAATAGTCTTCCCGACAAAAACTATTGGCGTTTGTGATCTAATCATAGGATATGTCACTGTTATACCCTGGATGCATTGCACTGATCAAAATAATATGTGTTTATAAATACCTTTAATCGGTGAAATATAGAGTGAAAACTGACTGGGATTTTTTACAAAAATTATCCTGACCCTGATTTGGTAAAAAAAAAATCTGTCTAGAACTTCTAGCAGTTTTGCCAATCCCCAAAAAAATTTTGGAAATACATTTTGTGTACTGAACACATAGGGAAACATTGAATGATAAAAAATCCAGGTGCGCATGACAATCCCAGCCCCATCTCACGGAAATTTTTGCTAAGTTACCCAAAAATATTTCGCAACATCCTCCGTTCCGCAGAACAATATTTTTGCACCCCCACCCCAACATTAAATCCTGGATCCGAAGCTGATTTCTGGTGTTTCCGTGCTCAGAGGCTCCCCCATATATGAGTGGGCTGAAAATTTTATGCATGAATATATGAATGGGGGTGGGTCACATTCCAGTCGCACTTCGGTACCCATTTTTAACCGAAAACTGAAGTAATCCCCCCACCCTTTTCATGTTGAATTGATGCGGTTCTCCGGAAGGAACAGTTTTTGACGTGTAAAAAATTCTGTTGTTAAATTGCTGAGAGCGTCAAGGGAATGTGTATCACAAAGTGTTTCAGTGTAAGGTCAATATTTACCGTATCTGCTACGAAATAAAATTTTATTTTGCCGGGCAGATGTGCAATGACGGAAATGATGACGGCACGTAAATTTCAGAGCTGAACGTCGTGAAGGACGGTCGATCTGAACAGGCTTTTTTCCGATTTTAACCCCCAAATACCCCCCAAAAGATCTTGAAATGAACACATAATAAACTACGCTGGTCAATACCCCTTTATGGTATAAAACAATATTCGTGGATTTTATGTGAAAGAAGAAAACGCGACACCCAATTTCAACTCTGTTCATTTAGTAATATAGATATCAATAGCAATAATTCAATAACACTATTCCATCAAAGTAAAGCTTCAATCCTCTAGGGTATATCACACCCTACTCCATTATAGTAAAATTTCAATCCCCTATTTTAAATCACACCCTACTCCATTATAGTAAAATTTCAATCCCCTATTTTAAATCACACCCTACTTCATTATAGTAAAATTTCAATCCCCTATTTTAAATCACACCCTACTCCATTATAGTAAAATTTCAATCCCCTATTTTAAATCACACCCTACTCCATTATAGTAAAATTGCAATCCCCTATTTTAAATCACACCCTACTCCATTATAGTAAAATTTCAATCCCTATTTTAAATCACACCCTACTCCATTATAGTAAAATTTCAATCCCCAATTGTAATGATATGAAGAAAAAAATGTTACAATTTTGCAATTTGCATGAAGCGAGACAACGGTTTTGAAATGTGCTACGTACGTTACTTGCTGCGAGTGTCTTATTGCTTAAAAGAACAAAATCAACATTAATTTCTTTTAAATAAACAAAAACTAGAGTTCTAGCCACTGTCGTACGACAATGGATTGTTATTTTCGCTCTTTTACCCAAAGTGCGACATGCGAGAACAGGTTTCGTTCTCCTTAAACAAATTTCATTTATTGAAGTAACGAACCTTTTAAGGTCACGTCACGTTAATATATTTCAAACTGATGAAAAGGTGCAACTTGATCCACCCTTAACAAAACAAAAAACTATAAAATGGCAGGTATGCGTCAATCAGACAGTAACACAAATACAACAAAAAAATCAGTGCCGGATCAATATCTAACATTCGTCAGCAATACGCGATTGTCATTACAGTCCATATGTCATGTTAATTAAGGCCTTTAGTCGAAGTAAGTTGTGAATAAAGTAAAAAATACTACAAAAGATCTGTTATCAATCCAAAATTCTTTATAGGGTAAATATAGTATTCAGGAAAAGTTGCCATTTTGCATTGCATTTAACCACTTTTCAAGAAAAAAATCAATAATGAAGCCTGGGCGTATTTGTAAGAAAATGTTTATTTCTGTTTTCGTATCTTTCTTTTCTTGCGCGAATATTAAGAGAATTTATAAAGCTGTGAGGCACCGACCATTGAAAAACAATTTGTTAAAGAAGAGAGAAAAAAAAAAAGAACTGTTTGTGTCTTTTCTAAATCAGTTTAAAAAAATAAAAACGACACTGATGTCTAAGAAAATCCCAAAATGTTTAGGAAAAAAGTTTTGTGTTTTTATTAAAGTTTAACAAAAAGGTTTGTTTCTAAACAAAATATGCTCAGCGAACACAAAATGAATGGTTAGTCTTTTAGTGATTTTTTCTTCCTGTACTTTGCATGACGCTGCTGTATGAAATCAACCCTTAAGTAGGACTATCGATAGCATGAATAAAGGGATGCGCGGGTAATACATCAATTCAACACAAACACAAGTCAGTTACCTGACATCTAAAATTAAGAGGTATAAGCATAACCCGCGCTTGTATCAACTTTCTGAGTTCTGAGTAAAATTTTGTATATATGTAGGACTCTGAAACGCGAAATCTACGAAAGTTTTTTTACGTACGATGGAGCGAAGCATTCTCTAAATACATACGGGTCCACATACTCTCCTTATTATAATATAACGGTAAACGAGGATCTCATATATATATATTTATTCTGAGAAAACCTTTTAGTAGGGTGCCCAGTATCGAAAAAGACGTCTAGTTAACGAGTTTAAGTTAACGGATAACACACGGCTATATTTATATGCAAACTATTGGAAAATCATTATATTTTCCAATCATGAATGTCGTCGTAAGCTCCCGTGGTCACGTTTTTCAAAATTTTGTAGTTTCTTAGGGTATCCAAAGATACCTCATTATACAGGCCATCTTCAACACGAAAAAAAAAATTATTGCTTGCTGTGTTATTTGTTCAAATGATACTTATCATTTAGATGAAAAATTTAATTTATCATATAACGAAAGCTGAAAAGATTTATAAAATTTAAGTATAAGTATTTTATGAGTTTAGTAAGACTATTTTTTTAGCTGAAATTTACCTAATTTTGAACGAAAGAAAATTTATTGCGTGTTACTTTCACGGGATTTTTACTCTGATTACATCAATAAGACATGGTTCATATGTGTGCCAAATATCCTTCGTGTAATGTTAATCGGTAAGAAGAAAATAGCAGTTTAAAACACAAATTTAGTGATAATTCTGCCTTGATTCAAACATGTCTTTTCTTGTGCCGTTAATCGTTTTGTAGCTTACACTATCAGGTCATTAACTAGGACAATTGTCACTAACTTCATTTCTCCTTTTTTATTGTTGTATGGTCAATTTGTATGTTTTGAATAGTCCAATTAGTTTGAAGATTTTTGTTTTGTTTTAGGAAAGATTTTTTTTGTTGGTTTTTATAACTTTAATTGTTTTTTTGACATGATAGTTTTGTCATAATTGTAATATACAAATCAAATCCTTCGGTCACGTTTCAGACCCGGAATATGGCGCACATTCACAATCCTGTTAAACTATGCCCATCAAGCCCTAAACGAAGTAGGAATGAATTACAGTGGTATAAGTGTGTTATATGTCAGGGTTCTTCTACTGAATTGCTTATTAATATGCGAGAAATTAGCACAAACAAAAGCTTTATTGAGGCTATGGGAGCACGGAAAGATCATGTATATTTTAATATATTGCATGATGCTTCAGACCTAGACCATCTTCGTACTGATGATTACAAAATATTGTACCACCATTCTTGCTATAAATCTTACACAAGCAGGCACAACTGCAGTTATTTTAAAGCTGAATCAAGTTCTTGTTCGTCTGTAAAAGTGTTTCAGGTCATATATAGAAGGTCGTCATATTCCTGACTGGAAAAAGTTTCTTTGAGTCAGTGAGAACCAGCAGGCCTTAATCAGATTTCTTGGCGAATCGATTGTTCAGCATCATGGTATAGCAACAGTTACTATGATACATGAGGAAGTCATTTATATAGCTAGCACTTCCAACGACCCTAAATCTGCTCAGAAGGAGTATTAATGTTTTAAGAATTATTTTGTACGCTCTAGCACTTCCAACGAGCTGCATCTAAATCTGCTCAGAAGTTTGAGTATTGAGGTTGTTTAAGACTAATTATTTTGTACGCTCGATGAATGTTACAGATTGACTTTACATATTTCGTGGACGAATTTGGAGCATGATTTTACATTCTATTCATGTAGACAAAGAGTTCTGTGTGAAAGGAATCAAGGATAGGATAATAATAAAGTCACATGATACAGATGTTCTGATCTTATGCGTTCATTACTTTCCCTCCATGCAGCATACGCATGAGCTAAGGTTTCAAACAGACACTATAACTTGCACACAAGATTTGCGCCGCTATATACCTGTCCACGAAATATGTAAAAGTCCCGGGTTTGTAATCTGTAACATTCTACCAGCCGCACATGCTGTAAGATGATGCGATACAATGTCATCCCTGTTTAGGATCGGTAAGCGCACTGTTATGTAGTCTTGAAGGACAACCTAGATGATTTCACCGATTTGTCAAACCTTTCTTATTGTGACATCGATGAATCTATAGATGCAGCTCGAGATCTTCTTGTTGAATGATCTCAAGTCAAAACTCAAATTAGATCATAGTGACCTAAACAAATTGAGCGTAAAATTGGCTACATTTTTAAATTTCTCACTTGTCAAACTTCCTCCTTGTGAATCTACTTTTAAACAATATGTATAATAAAAGCTTCACTCCAGAAATAAATTTGATGTGTTCCCATACAGCAAAACTACCCTGACATTCTCTTTTTCAGTTCGGATGGGAAAAGAAGAATGACTTGTTCCCGTCTATCTCGAAGGTCAGATGTCATATGAACTTCTGCAAGATTTAGTTTGTACTTGTAAGGGGAAATCTATGTTTTCAAAGGGTTGCATTTGCTTCGAATAAAATCTATCATGTACAGATTTATGCCCATGTCAGGCAAATGACATATTTCAAAATGTAAATACTCGTCTCGTTGCAGTTAGAAACATTGATGACGACCAAGATGACGATGTATATATAATATTTCATTTGTCTGTTTGTACCTTATTTATCATTGTTAGCAATAGAATGAAAATTAAGCAGTCCATAATATTTTCTAAACAATAAATAAAACATCTACTCAATTTTGAAATCATAGGAAATATAGTAATAATCTATCTAGTGGGGAAAGATATGAAAAAAAACCCTGCCATATGTTTCTCACGCCTTTTTGTTTGCAATTGTTTGTAAAATACTCAGTGCTGTACATAACCCTCTCTCTTATCATATTTTTGGAATACTTGTAAACATTATAGCCAATTGTTGCTCATTTAGTCATCTGTATATGTAGGATGGGGTATTTTACCTAATTCTAATAGACGTTTTGTTTTCATAACTTAAACCCCCTCCCTTTCTCCGTTTGCAGTATTTCTTACTTCTGTAAAGCAAAACTATACACAGAGCTTTATATTCAACCAAGTTCAACGTTAATGTTACACAAATTTTGAAACAAATCATTTATATATACTCTTTTACAGACAAAACAGAAATTTGATATTTACCAAGAAATTGACGAACACCTTACTATCAAGAGACGTGAAAACACATTTTGTTTTCGACAAACTATTAAAGTTAAGATCTAAAAACATCTTTAGATCTTACTTGTAATGAATTGAATACAAAAATTTCAAATTTAGAAATTGAAATCGGTCAAGGTCATTGTTATTTAACACCCTATATGCAAAAAGTCAATCTAAAGTCATTTTGGCGATAAAATATAAAAGAAGTTTTAAATGTAGATACAAAAGATATTTTTCTATAAATTAGTTGTTTTATTTTGCTCCAAACGCATATATGTAGCAGAAACAAGCTATATAAATGTGACTGTGCATTTTCTGGAATTTTGCTTTGACCTTTGACCCTGATTTAAAAAAAACTTGACCACGGCAGACAACGACGACAACGGTATTTCAATGAGGCTTGTTCTCCTCTTTCCAATGATATAAAATATAGCCGTGTGTTATTCCGTTAAGGCAAATCGATCAAATTCGTTGATTGGGCACCCTACTATTTGTTGATACAATGGTATACAGAAACACATAGACATACATAATAATATTATAAGACATATGATACATGTATATGTGGTGAGGTAGACATACATAATGATGTTATAAGACATATGATACATGTACATGTGGTGAAGTAGACATACATAATGATGTTATAAGACATATGATACATGTACATGTGGTGAGGTAGACATACATAATGATATTGTAAGACATATGATACATGTACATGTGGTGAGGTAGCAGCAAATAAAGACTTCTAAGAGAAGAAAAGAATGCATAGGTTTGAAGGCATACTTTTTATCAGAGAGAATCCATTTTTTTATTTATGATTCTAATGAACTTACACAACTTTTTAAGTTTTGATTGTTTTGAAAAATTCATTACGGCTTTAAACTTTAGGGTGTTAATGTTGGTACAGTATTTTCTATCTATACATCCTTTCCTTTCTTCTGAAAAAATATGTACATTCCAAAATATAGTGCAATTCATCTCCAATTTCATTTCGATTACACAAGTTACATGTTCGATTTTCTATGGGTATGTTTTTCCCTCTACCAGATTCAATTGGAAGCTTGTGATTTACGGTTCTACATCTGCAAAAAGTGAAAACGTCTTTATCGTCTAGTTTATTGATATAGTTCTCGAAAGCGAAATTTTCTTTATAAATGCAATAGTTAACCGTTTTGGGACTGTTATTAATATTTGAACACCAAGTTTGAATAAATTGATCTTGGAGACTTGTTTTAATCGCATGTTTTAGCACCTGTTGGAAATATGATTGAGCCAGGCAGATCTTAAAGTGGTATCACTTTCTAATTTCAGCAATAGATTATACAAATGTAGCATAGTTTTTCTTGTTTGCCTTTTAATATTCTTATCCAATATGCTATCATTCTGATTTTGATATCAATATTAAGAGGGTATCGGCCGAGTTTCCCATATATAACATAGTTATGTGTAGTGGATTTTAAATGGAGAAGGAGTTTACAAAATTTTAAATGAACTTTTTTTCTAGGATGTCATTGTTTTCATATCCCCATATTTCACAGCCATATAAAAGAATTGGTTTGCCAAAAAGATCAAGTTGACAGCTAATAGAAAGATTATGTTTTCTTCCTTTTCGTATCACATCGTACATTGCGTTAGTAGCCTTTTCTGCCAAATGAATTTTACCCGTTTTAAAACTCCCAGTTGTAGAGAAATATACCCCTAAATAATTTAAGGCTTTAATAATATCGATAGTTGATTTATTGTATTTAAATAGCAAATTCTTTTGTAATCTTCCCTTTGTAAAATCTACTAACTTTGTTTTTCAACATTTACCTTGAGTCCCCATATGTTACAATACATATTTAACTTATTTAGGGAGGCCTGGAGATCAGTCGCAGTTTCTGCAAGTATGATCGTGTCATCAGCGTGAAGTATAGCAAATAGATTCAAATAAATATCTAACTTTGTTTCAATGTCTTTGCTAATTGTTTCTAGACCAATCACATTTGCTTTGCATAGGAAATCTTGTAAGTCATTTAAAAAATGAGAAAATAAAAAGGGTGATAGAAAATCTGATTTTTGTCCATTTTATAATAAACATGATTTGATATTTTGATACATATTAAAAATAATGTTGTGCATTTTTGCCATTTATATTACTTAAAAGCATTTTGTACCACAGAGCATCGAACGCCTTCTCGAAATCAACAAATGCACAAAAGAGCTTCTTTTTCTTATTTCTAAGAATTTCAAAAAATGAATGCAAAACAAACATGCAATCAGTTGTCGAATAACCTTCACGAAAACCACATTGATTTTCCTTCATCAACAATGTTTCTTCCGAAAATTTATTTAGTCTTGCATTTTAAGATTGAAGTAAATAGTTTTCCAAAACAGCTAACAATTGTAATCGGACGATCATTTTTAGGGTTGTATTTATCACCTTTATTTTTGTAAAAGGGTTTAATGGTCCCAATTACCCATGATTCAGGAATTTTCCCCGATTCAAAGATAAGATTGAACAATTTGACATAAAGCTCCATATACTGACCAACGGAAGATTTTATGTATTCATTGATAATTTTATCATCTGAACAGGCTTTGTTGTTTTTTTCATTTTTTTAACGCACTTTTCAATTTCATCTTCAGTTATTGGCATATTAGGGCTTTCATTGATTGGTGTTATTAACGAAATCGCAATGAACTTGAGAAGTGTCTAATGTATCTGTTATATTGTCTTTAACTGTAGTTCCTTGAAAAAAATGTAAGCAAATTTTCAAAATCTATATTTGGTTGTATCAGAGAGACAATTGTATTATATGTGACTGGTTGTATCGTGCCATCACGGTTATTCAAAATTTTCCAGTATTCTTTTGTATCATTATTTCTCAGTGATTTCATTCTTTTTTCTGACTTCTTTTTTATATTTCTTTTGCGCTTTATTCATAACTTTTTTATGTTGCTTTTCGCTTGCTTTTGCGAGGTTGCAGTAATGTGCGATAAGCTTTTTTGCGTTTAAATTTCAGGAATTGTTGTCTTGCCTTTGAGCAACCAAAATCAAACCAAGGTTGTTTTGCGAGCCTCGGTTGGTTTTTGCTATAGCTTTAGATAAGGGTTTTTTGTACCAAAAGTCTTTTTAGCCGAATCTAATAGGCTATTTCCTATTTTATGTAGAATTGAATCTATACTAAATTGAGGCACGTTCTTAGTGTCTTCAATTTATTTTATTAAGTTAGCGATCATTTCAGTATCAATATTTTCCTGGAAAAGCAATAATTTTGCCGGGTCCATTTCTGAATTTTCTCATCTTTGACATTATCAATTCCATCATCAGTTTCCTTGTCTAAATTTAAACACTTAATTGATATAAGTAAAGGAGAGTGAACATCAGAATATAAACTGGAAAAATCTAATATTTCTAAGTTTAAAAAATTTTGTAAAAAAGCTACATTACTTATACAGTAATCGACCACGCTAGCATTTCGACATGTTAATTTACCTTCCATATCTTTTGTTGTTCTGCCATTCATAATAAAAAGATTATTACCTTTACAAAAATCTAATAACTGGTTCCCAAAACGGTTTTTGCATTTGTTCCTTTTCCGAGGTAAGTTTTTCGCGTCTAATTCACACACCCTGTTTACAGTTTACAGTTACACCCTCACCATCAGTGCATATTTCGTTTTCGTTAACATAAATAAAATCTCTGTCTTCTGCTGTTCGCGAATTAAAGTCACTTATTAAAAATACCTTTTCAAATTTGCTTGAGAGATCTAAATATTCATTTTCTATTTCATCGATAGCACTTGACGAAGAGTATGATGTATATTCCGGTGGTATATAGATAATACCTAGGATCACATCTTGGTTAGAACATATAATTTTTGAATTTTTACACCACAAAACAAATTTACAATCAGTTTTAAAACCTCAGTATTTTCATGAAGGTGTTCTTTAAAACCTAGAGCTATGCCCCGGACTTTATTCTACTTACTTTTTTCCTTTTTTTCAAGATAAGTTTATACCCTTTTAGCCGAATGTCATCTAAATCATCAGTTTTAGTTTCTACAAAGCAAACAATGTCATTTTTGTAAATAAGTTCACTAAATTCGGGGTATAGTTGATTTTTTATTTCAGACCACAACAGTTAGTACACAGTATATTTAAAACGTTCTGCTCATTTTCTATATGAACTTCCTCTTCAAAGGATTCTCTCGATTCATAGTCTCAGTTACCCAGACGCTTGAATTTTATAAATCAAACGTCTGGGTTATCGCAATGGTAAAAATCTTATGTCAGATTTCTGTCAGAGATTCGGAACAATTTGGATTATTCCTGGACCTATGAAGAGTACCGATAGTATCCGAAATGATATTTTGACCCACAACAATCAAAATGGCAGCCTCCATGAGTGCTTGTTTTATCAACTTCAAGCAAAGAAAGAACATCAACATGCAGTTAGCACATACGTGTTAAATGGTCATAGTTTCATTAGTGTGTTGCCAATAGAAAAAGGGGATTCCTGGAACCAAATATAATGAATCATTTTGGGGGTCGTTCCCAACCTGTACAATAGTCAAAATAATTATGATGCCTTGAAGGTTTATCTTAATATTTTTTTTGCTTTGATGCCATAAATATAGGATAGGCTAGTCCAAATAATTATGACGTCTTGAAAGGCTTTTTGATCTTTTTTCTTTGGTGCCTTCCTTCTTTCGCTAAACATTATTTTACATTTGTATGGAGCTTGTGTACCATACTTGGTCTTCTGTTCAGTCAATCCCCTTTGATTTAAAAGCCTTTAAACTGTATTTGTTTGTTACCGTGGTAATACTATTTTAAATATTATCCGTTTATATGAATATAGCGCTGCAAGTATACAACAGCTGTACAAGGTTTTATTTGATTTGATTGTGACCGCAGACTTTATTATAGTCAATTATTTACACTGTCACAGATGATTCAGCATTTAATGTAATAATGAATATGTTTTATTTTGTAGAGCAAAGCAGTATTGCATCTGGAACTATTATACTAACTTAGTATAATAGTCCCAGATTGCATTGATGTCAACTTTCTTCTTAGTAACTCATGATTTTATGTACTGTGCATATGTGTGAATTGTAGTCGTATGCCTTTATATAATATACTGAGTTGCACATCAATCAACAGAATTTCACCAGATTTTATTAGGCTGTGAATGGTTTAACAAAAGAACAGGAAATTCTGATTATTTTATTTGCATGCCCTTCATTTTAACATAATTCTACATATAGCCACATCAAATGAGATGGTATTTGTTGACCTACCTTCTACTGTATTGTTGTTCATTGCAATTTTTTAAACTTAAACTTGGACTTAAATCCTCCAACAAAATGACTAGAGGCTTGATAGACTTACTACATGTAATTCAGTTTACATGTACTACCAGTAGGTTATTACTTTTCCTAGTATATATAGTCAACTATTAAATCTGAAATGCTTAGTTTCATATCAAAATAAAAGAGAGGCGAAAGATACAAAAGACACATTCAAACTCATAAGTTGAAAATATACTGACAATGCCACGGCAAATAAAGAAAAAGACCAAAAGACAAACAACAGTATACCGGTACACAACAGAACGAAGAAAGCAACACAAACACAACCAAAAACTAAGGTTCACCTCAGGTGATCCTGACGGGCTAACAGATCCTTCTCCACATGCGACACCAATTATGTTACTCCTATATTTGTTTTATTTTCTGAGGAGTTACTTGTTTGTTTGGTCAAGTGTTTTGGCTTATTTTTCATTATCATAGTTCCTGATAGCTTTTATGTATTATTACAATTTCCACGGTCTGCAATTAGAGAGATAGCTGGGTAATTACAAATAAAGCCATAAAAGGCATGCTTTCAAATTAATTGGTTTTGTTTCCTTGACAGTCTGGAGCTTTTAGTTCAGTGGTTGTCGTTGGTTCATGTATGTCATTTTGTAATTGGTTAATTTATATTTTGTTATAAATTCGGCCTTCAGTTTCTCAATTGAATTGTTCACATCATTTTAATATGACTGGGCCTTTAATAGCAGACTATATGATATGAGTTTTTCTCATTGTTGGAGGCTGCACAGTTGCCTATAATTGCTAACAGCCACTTTATTTGAACTTTGGTTGGTAATTGTCTCATTGGGAATCATACCTCATTTCCTTATTTTTTTACACGTTATATACTGGTAGTCCTTGTATGATTGTCAAGTTTAGTTTATTTATATGTTTTTAAGTTTTGTATGCCGTCCGCTTTCACTGAACTAGTACACATTTTTGTTTAGGGACAGCTGAAGCCTGCCTCAGGGTGCTGGATTTTCTCGCTGTTTTGAAGAAGCATTGGTGTCCTTTGGCTGTTTTCTTCTCTTTGGTTGGGTTGTTGTCTCTTTGACACTTCCCCATCTACATTCCCAATTTTATATATTCAAAACTCAAGTAGATTTTGTTATTCCTATCGGTCTTCTGACTGTCCAAAGTGGGCATTTGGAAAACTCCTAGATGGTCTTTTTGCCCATGACATAGACTGGAATGCCACTTATTTTCTTCATCATAATAATTGAACATACAGTACCTTAGAAATATGAGTTAGTTTTACATGATGTTTTTTTTACATGTCAGAGCCTTATAAAGCTTATGCTATAGATTTGGTTCATTGTTGAAGGTTGAAGGTGACCTTTTAATTGAATCCACAATATTTGAACTCTATCGGATATAAGTCTCAGTGGCAATCATGTCATATATCTATCTTACAATTTTAAGCGTTCAATGTAATGATTATTTTTCAGAATCAAATTAATGTACACATGATAGTGCTCATTCTTCATTATCTTTGGGTTTAGTATAAATTAAAATGCAAATTTTAAGATGATAAAAGTGTTTCTAGTTTCAAATGGTTTTTTTTATCCTTGGTGATATAGATTGTAAAACTAGTGGGTTAAAACAATGAAAACTAAATAAAATAATAAGGTACATCAGTATTATTTTCATGGTCTTGTGATAAAGTGCTTAAATGTACATTAAATTTTCTGAGTCTGTAAAATAATCAATCAAATATTGATTTGTTATTATTTCTACTATAAATATCAAAACTTACTCCAGTCTAGGATTCAAATATTATCTTTTCCTGATAATCCTATCACATACAGAATTAAAGAAATGATATACATGTATTAATAAACAAGAAACGTTTATCATGTATATGGAAAGGAATATGTATCTTAATTCACTAAAACACAATACTAATTATCTATAATTTAAAACTTTTAAAAGTACTTCCACTTCAATCAGCAATTGAAGTTTTTGTCAATTGTTTTCAACATTCTACTCCAATATTAAAAACAATAAAGTCGTTCTAGAAAATCATACAACCCTTATATAAGAAATGCAATTTATTAAGAAATGAGAGGCTTTGACGACCAAGATGATAATTTTTCTGTGGACGCTGTAATGTATTATCATAATACAATATAATATGGACATCAACCACAATTGTTGCTCTAGTATAATATTGTAAGCACAGTTGGTCTCATGGTGTCTACTCTTGTTTCTTGATTTCCTCACTAGTATCTGAAAAGCAAAAGTAAAAACTGTGGTAACTTATATTCAGACTATACAACATTTTTTTGTTATAGATATCCTGAGGTGGCTAATTGTTATAACATGTATATGAGTGTTTTACATGTACAATTGATGATAGAAATATTCATATTTTTAAGGGTTTTACTCACAATTCTGTACCGAAATATTAAGGGAATGTTATTATAAGTATAGATGTTTGACAAAATACTCAGAACTATACAACTATCCTGGTAATTGTTACTAGTTTATAGGAAACAGAAATATGTATAAGTACAAATTTATTTTCCTAAACCAAACTTTATATTTAATTTCATTGTGTAAATAATCTTTATTCTTTACCAAGTATGGCTAATTTACCAGCTTTGACAAAGTTACAGAATGACAGACAGTTATGAACTTTTCAGATATTAGCAGTTTATGCTTACTCTTCCACAACATCTGGTGAAACCTGGATTTTAAGAGGGTTTGTATTGTGTTTGTAGTCCATAAAATAACTCTTAAACAGAGAAACATTCCTTTTGTTTTCAACACACCTATCTCGTGCATTTATTTCAATTTGTCTGGTTTTGTGCATTGGTTTTTTTAGACTTCTGCTTTCTGACTCTCAATTTAAAATATATATATATGTACTGGTTGTAAAAGGTATTATTTTGTTGGAGTAAATATCTGTAAGTGTTAACTTAATTATCTTAGTATATCAAAATTTACAGGATATCAAGCACAACAAGACGAGGCTATATTTAACCAAAATCTGGGTATAATCCATTATTATATTTTGCTAAACTAGCATACCATCACTGTATATTTTATTCCTATTCATTATAGGGTAACAACTGATAGAATCCAATTGAGAATTTCACTTACATTTTCTTTGCACTTAACCCCACCCTACATAGTAACTTTGGATCTCTAAGTGTCTTCCCTGGTCCCAATATGCATGCATGTATCTATTATTCTATTCTATCATCAGTATGATAAGTTTATCTAATGGAAAAGCCTTTAAAACAATATGTGTTACCTGTAAGATTAATTTGACATGTCACCATCGTCAGACCTGTTGTTTTTTGCTTCTTCCAAGATGAAATACAAAATGTACTTGTATTGGATAGGAAAGTCTTACTGAAATATAATTTGCCTTAATTTAATAACATGCATTTTTTATGAGGTCAATATATATATCTACCAGACTATACATTTTTTAGAATGGAAGTAATTTTGCAAAGCTAAGAAACAAGTTCAAGTCAATATGCAAGGTTCAAAAACATTTAGTCATACATGTACCGGTATCTGTTTTGGAATAAAACCAAAGAAATTATATTTTCTTATTGGCAATTCATGTCCTATTAATTAAAGGTACATTTTTTTTAATTAAAACAAACCATTTGTACAAGATATTCAAGATATATTTCATATGATAAAAAAAAGTTGCTTAGAAACAGAAGTAAAAATGTGATAAAACATATAGTGCAAGACATTAGTTAAGCTTACATATATGTCTGATGAACATGTCAGTAACTGCTAGTCAGGCTAGTAGTCCTTTGTTAATAATTTAAGTATCATTGTTATTTTGCTAAGTTTCTTTTTTACCTATTTTGACATTAGACTATGACTTCTTTTAAACTGAGATTTACTGTGCGTATTGCTGTGTGTGTTTTCTACATTGGCTAGAGGTATAGGGGAGGTTTGAGATCTCATAAAACATGTTTAACCCCAAATTTTGCACCTGTCCCAAGTCAGGAGCCTCTGGCCTTTGTTAGTGTTGTATGATTTTAATTTTAGTTTATTCATATTTTCTGATTCAAGTATGACGTTCATTTTCACTGAACTAGTACAATTTTTTAAGGGCCAGCTGAAGCAAGCCTCAGGGTGCTGGATTTTCTCGCTGTGTTGAAGACCTATTGGAGGCCTTCGCCTGTTTTATGCTCTTTCATCAGGTTGTTGTGTCTGTGACATATTCCCCATTTTCATTCTCAATTTTCTTTTAATAATACAAATTACCCAATGACAGTCATTTATCTGTGAGGTCTCTTCATTCCTGTATATACATTTGCATATTGTTTGTTTTTCTGCAGCCATTCAATACAGACTATTGACCTGGAAAAGACTTTAATATGTCAGTATTTTACTATTTAAGATGCAACTAAATGCATATACTTTATGCTTAAATAGTAAGTTATAATATACTGTATACTATTGGTCTGACATATTTTTATTTCATTCTCAATACTATTCAGCCTTTTCAGACAATAAACAATTGTAATAATGGTAAACCTGTATTTGTTTAATTGTTAATTTCACAAAGCTCAAGAACCTAAGCTTTCATACCTTTGTTTGAAATTGTATACAATTCAATGTGCATTCATAGAATTTCAAAATTATAACAATTGTAGCAAAGTCATCCTCTTAAACATGTTAAAGTTTAAGTAATTTCATGTAATCACTGAACTCTTACATGTCCAAAATGTATGTTACAGGAATTTGTAATACTTTTGTTTATGTTTTCTGAGATGTATTTATAAAACAAATATGAGTTGCTTGTAGGGCACAACTCTTTATATTTTATCATGGAAAATTGTCTCCATTTTATTGGATCATGTTTTGTGATTTTATAATAGGTGTGTAACTATTGGTATAATAATACACAGTCAGGAACAATACATGCAAGTCTGCATTTCATTACAGCTGAATGAAGTACATTGTAACATCAAATGAAGTTATTTACCGCCAGCATTATACATGGTATAATTTTATATTTATATAAGCTTTTTCGTTTCTTACCCTTTATTAGTGTTTATACTTACATGACTAGTTTGACAGTCAGCTTGGTTGAATGCTCACAGCAGCCCCTTGAATGTACAATAACATATTATAATTCTATATAAAGGTTGATGAATAATGCAATGTCTTAAGGTAAGGCAATTGACACATCTACCAATATGCTATTATCAATCTTGTATAGATCTGTAATTTGCTTGATGAATTGTTGTTTGCATAATGTCCAGTGGCGAATATTTCATATTGTATTTAAGACAAGAACAAATTAACATTAGGTTATGCAAAGTGCATTCGACAAGGGGAAGGTTTGAATGTCACGTGATTCTGTTACTTGAAAATGAAGGAATGTTGGACAGAGGTCTGAAATTTTGACCGGTCACCTAGACTCCTTAAAGAATTGCATCAACATTCCTCTTAGCCAATGTGATGCCACTCTTGAGCAATGATTTATACTTCCAAGTGAGTTACAAATGATGACAATTTTAGAAATACATGTCAACACTGGTGTACTAATGCCCTTCACAGTCTTGCATCAAACAGTAAATTTCTTCTACCATTGGCATCAAATTTGTTAACATTTTATAGCGATTCGTCAAAATATCTTTGTTCATTGTTGTCATTCATCTAGGGTCTCAAATAATTATGAATTCCATTACTTTTTGAAAAAAATTTACATGATATCACCAAATCAGTTGATTTTTTCATCGTCTTAAAGAAAGTGTACGTACATTTAATCGTCATGCACCTAAAATTACCGCTAACATTATTTGGCAATATTTTTTACCTTTATTTATCATAAAGTTACCCTGTATACGATCCTCTTCACTCTGTTGTCGATATATCGCCAGTTATTTTTTTTCGTACATTATAAGAATAAGAATTCATCCTATGCATGTTTTTTTATGGAATTTATGACCACACTATGCATAATCTAAATGGCATAGCCCATACAATGAGGATAACTTGTCTTGTCAAACATTTTATTTTATGATACTAGTTGTTATTACAACTTATATGACTTTTGTACACCCTATAGATACATGTGTGTAAAAATAACTACCATTTCCTATTCCTATCCCTATCCCTAATAGAGACATTAGTAAACATGAACCCACCTTTATCCTGATTAGATAACTGTCTAGTTTCCATGCTTGTCTTAAACGTCTCAATTTAGACTAAAACTATGGTTAACAACTGCCACATGTGATGTCCATATTCCTGATGTGTTTACCTTCCAGTAAAACGTGGTCAAGGTCATTACCAAATTTTAAAACGCCATCTACGGACGAAACCAAAGATACAATAATCCAGACGCTATATTCATAATGCGTCTGGGTGATCGAGACTACTCGATTCATCCTTCATATATATAGGTTGACAAAGTACTTTTCTCGTTTTCATCACCGACAGAGTCATTTCTCGAACGTTTAAACCGACGTGGTGGTATTGGCGGGGATCCATTAATTGTCAAAGAAGATTTGTTGTTAAGAAGAACATCTCTATATTCTGTTGTTTGTTTGTTGGATGCTGTTGTGTTATTGTACGGTTTTCCATTTATATAAAGCTTGTCTCGGACAAGCTTCACTTTTTTGCAATCTGCATTGGCCTTCTTCATAACTGGATATAGTTCTTTTCTTTTATTTTCAATTTCTGGTGGGAACTGTTCACAAATACCAAATCGTTTGCCTTTTAATCTATATGTTTGGCTAAGGACGTGTTCGAGTTCTCTTCTGTACACTATAGGACGGACGCCATTTAGACCTGGTTTGCCGAAGCGATGAAGATTAATTTTTCCAAATGATACTCGATAATTTATCCCTAGTTCCGATTCTAAAAAAATTTAAATTTTCACTTCACATATTTCATTCTGTTGGAAATGTAAGCCAGAAAAGATAAGGTTGTTTTTCATGTTTCTGCATTTTAAATCAGTGATTGTGTCTTGCATTTGTTTGATTGTTTCCTTTTCCTTCTGTTCTGATCGGTCATTTGTTTCTATAGCCAGGAGTCTATCTTCGATGTTCTCAATTGTGTCCGTGTTCCTATTACAATGGTTTAAAGCAGTATGTACAATTTTCCCTATACTTTTAATACTTTCTTCTTTTACTTTGTTGTTGATTTGTATGTCATTTAGCAGCTCTTCGTGTTCTTGTACTCGTGCCACTACTGATGACATTTTTGCGTTAATGTCCTCTATTTTCTTAACATATATCGCTATTTTTTCGATTTCATCGTTCAAATGAAGTAGGGTGTTTAATATTCCGATCAGCACAGTTTTTGTTTCGATCTGATCGGCTTTGCCTATACTAGCGTTGATTTAATCTTTTGTAGATCGAATATTCCAATATCGTCCATTTTTATTTTCTTTGAACGGTTGCTATATGTTCTCCATTGTTCTCTATTGTTCTTAGTATCTGTGACGTTCATGAGAGGAACAATTAAAGATAAATGTTAACGCAGAATTATGTCCATATGCAGAAAATCGAACTTTGAAACAAATATACTGCTCATAATAATTGCACATCTTAGATTTTAAACTAGCTATCACACGTCATAAAGTCCATCGCGCATCATCGAACGGACCACTGCACTTGGCGCAGACCATCGCACCTCAGCGTGACCATAGCACTTCAGCGTCCCCATCGCACCTCCAAGTCATACATATATATATATACACACTTCTTTTTACTTGATATCAATAATTGCAAACACTTTTTTATATAGATTTTCTGATAATGGTTTTTATTGTACTATAGTTATAATTATATTTCCCGCGGGTATCGCCCAAAGGAAATATGATTTATTTAAGGGTTTACAAATCTTCATAGCTGAAATATTTTGATGCTTATGTAACGATCAGATATCTCTTCTCTATTAAATTGAATTGGAAATTAAACTCATAATATTGTGTTTTAATTAAAGAAAGTATAAAATTTATCTGGAAAATTACCGTTTTAAGGTAAATACTTAGAAAAAGTCGAAATTTTGAGATTTCTAAAGTAAAAATTTTAACTTTAAAGTCGAAATTATGAGATTTTAAAAGTCGAAATTTTGAGTTTGAAGCCGAAATTTCTTAAAGTCTAAATTTCGAGTTTTAATAAGGTCAAAACTTTTTAAAAGTCGAGATTTCATGATTTTAAAAAGCCAAAATTTCATGATTTTAAAAAGTCAAAGTTTCAAGTTAAAGTCAAAATTTCATGATTTGAAATGTGAAAATTTCGAGTTAAAGTCGAAATTATAATATTTGAAATGTCAAAATTTCGACTTTGAAAAAAAAGTTCAATGCCAATTTTATCTTTACAATATCCGCTATACGCTTCGGGCGTACTCAGTGTATGTAATGTAATCCTAAAATGTCATATTTACTGTATCCGTGATAAATTTCTGATGTAGAATGATAAATAAACAGACGACAAATTCAAGATTTTTGAATAAAATAAGAAATAATATATAATGTGTACTGTTTTTATAAATTTATGATATAGGTATGAGATGCGGACGGGTTTTCATCGCGCCTACAGCCATCCAGGTGCAAAATTGATACACAAACAGATAAATATTAAGAATAGTTCACGAACAGAGCGTGCAAGAGATTTAAAAGTAGCAGTTAAGTTTCTTTGCAGAAAAATGTACCTTTTAACATAATTATTAATGTTGTTTAACTTAAAACAGGTTTTGTTATTCAGCTTGTTGATATTGAATCAAATTCCACTATGCTGTTTTCGTTATGCGATTCATGTTTACTGTCGAATAATGATACTAGACTTTCATTTTCACTGTAGGGCGATTCATTTCTATTGTATATGCGATGCATTTTCACAATGGAAATTAATTAATTTTCATTATATAAAGTCTTAATTCAGCCGACTCTCTAACAAAATTTATGAAGTCAGAATTGATTGATTATAACTTTACACTATATACTTAGTGACTGAAAGTCTGAGGTAATATATCAATAAATTCCTTAATCATGGTATTTATTGCTAATATAGTCAATTCTATTTTCTCAAATAATTTGTCCTGATCTATATGTAGGATAAAATTTATTCTTTCCTATGACACGTCATCATTAAATACATATATCTTGGACAGTTAAACTATTCCACGTCACCGGAAAAGCAAAGTTTCTGTTTCGGTCTAAATCTACATCGCATACTAATAAATTAAACGTCATAAGAACTAATTTCCAAATGCTTGTAGTTAAAAGGTGTGGTTGGCCTTTATTGTGTAAATGTTGCCTAAGCATTGTAATTAAGATTGAGCAAACGTTTATAAAAAACAAAGCAAGCAAGCCAACCAAACCTTTAAACTACAAGCGTTAGGAAAATAGCTCTAATGGTTGCATTTGAGATAACAAAGAGCATTCACAAAACGATCTTCATTTCACGATTGAATGAGTGGAAACGTTTTCATCTTGCACAAACAATTGGATAATTGATATTTATCATGCCATTGTGTATAAATCTTATACAGTAAAGAAAGTTCGAGCAACAGTCGAGTCACCTTAAATATGCTTGAATTTCATATAAGTCGGTGTTACAAATAAGCAAATACGCAATTGTGAGAATACAAAGAAATATTGAAAACAGTTTATTGTTACATGTTTAAATGGTTCTATACCACGGGGTATAACCGCCGTACAGTTGATTCCAGACGTTAATCGCTACATCGCGAAGCAATGTTGGTAGATATACCGTTCTTATATTTACACCAAAGACTAATTGACTAACTGTTCAGTTAAGTATTCAATGTTTAAGAAAACAAAGTTTACTGCTCCTGGCAGCATTGTATTTCAGTTATATTACATGAACACCATGTGACTTTTTTAAATAGACAGGTCTTAATTACTTGTAAACATCGCGAAACAAACACTATGTGTAACTCAAACTTGATTAAACTACAATTTATACAAACCTGTTCGTGCATTTATCATTGTTATTCAAAGCAAAATAATTATCTAAGATACCTGGGACGATCTCACTACACAAAAGATCTCTTTTGTTTACTTATTGTACATCGACTTATTAACCCGGTGTAGGTCTTTAAGTTGCAGGTTATTTTACTAAAGTCAATCGGGCATGACTAATAAGACACGCCCTCTTAAAATCTGGGGGTGGGGTGGGGGTCCAACATAGGATCGGGTAAAAAAATGAAATACCATTATGTACAATTTCAGAGAATCAAAGTGCTTTTGGTTGATTTAATATCTCCGGTCAATAATCAAACGGTATTTGAGTGGAAATACAAACATGTCCGAAACCGGGAAATGCAGGCTGCAAAAGGAATTTATTTTCAAAATAAGTCCATATCTCATTTACTTACAGTGGCCGTTATTGATTGTGAATTCATATCGTTTCGTTTTTGGCATTTGTCTACCGGAGAAAAAAAGGAGGGGGGCTCATAACTTAACTTACGATTTTGATCGTGGTTCAACTTTATTCTATTACGGCATACGTTTTACCTCTAGTCAACGCTCCATCTTATTAAAGTGATGCTCTAAAATTGTTATGATTTGCTTGAGTTTGATCCACTTTACATCTCGTCGTAAATATGCATGACATATTTGCCACTGGACATCAAGGGAGCAATTTATTAATCAGCACCATTAAGTGATGTACAATCATTAGTCTTCAGTTGATAGTTATCTCAGGCAGTTTACCAATATTTATAAATTTAATTTTCAAGCATTAATTTCAGCATTTCTTTCCTTATTTTCTCTTTGCAATTAATCTTTTGAACATAAAATAACGTAGTCCACATTAGGAGTTACATTATATCCTATCCAACCATACAAGGAGGAGGGAAGAAGAACAGAAAAAAATCTGCATTGAGTGGCAATAAATCATAAGCGTACATCGACGGCAGTCACTAAAGTGAACCGATCTAGTTTAAATCGAGCTAAATGTCCTAGTGTGAACGGGGTCTATGGGACAAAATTTGCTGTTTCAAGTTTTTTCTATATCTGGTATAATAGTTGTTATAAAAGCAGCCTAACAGCCAAACTGACACACCCTTTAGCAAGGGTATACTGTCGGACTGAGAGATCCAGAGATGTCAATATTTCTATACCCAAGTCAAGCCTTTGGCTTTGAATAAAATGAGATAAAGTTATACATTAATGTGGCAGCTACCCAACGACACAGAAAAATCAAAATACTAAGAGTCAACTTAGTCTTTTGTTATAGAAAGATGCGTATGCAGAATAAGCTCAAAACTGTCCCATGACTAAAACTTACGGAGTTAATTTAACAATATCTATCACAACAGGGACATTTGACTTAATATTATTTACCGTTAAAGATATCCTGACAAGCACAAGTGTTTGGTTGAAAACATCACCTGCCATTTTTTTTTTTTTTTTTAATTTCGATCGGTGGAAATTAAAGGAGGTGTAATATAAACCAGTAGCAGAAAAACAATTCACTGTATAGAATAACGGTAAAATAAATGATGATAATGAATGACGTCAAGTGGAATATTATACAATTACTGTCTTTTGATGAGGTAAATATGTGGTTTTATTGACTTTTGAAAAACTGATATTCACTGAGGCCAACGGCCGAAGTGAATGTCACTAGGTTTTTCAAAAGTCAATTAAACCACATATTTACCGAAACAAAAGACAGTAATTGTTTTATTCCATGTTCCGAAAGAGAAAAATATGTATTTAATAACAGTTATTTATTAAAACCAATTGTACGTCAAACATTTTACCGTTATTATACACGTAAAAGCACGCGGCGTTTTCCGCGGTAAATATACTTTTTCAGCAGGTGAATATGCTTTTTTATTCAAAATCCAATTCATATAGAAATAACTAATAAAATTCTATCAATATGGAATAATAAATGAATATTCAGGACAATTACATGTAAATATAATATGAGTATTAACCCTGCTTTGTACTAGATCGACACGCTGAGCCAGTTTTTTACGCGTAAGTTCACATGAAGATATCATTTCGCAGGAAGAATAGTCACCCTACCCGGAAACATTTCTGGCTCCGAACCGACAAGTCTGTGCTCTTACTTTCAAATACCGCTAGTTTAGCGTTGAAACAGCAAATACATGTACCATTTTTTACGTCTTTGTTAGACCCGGTCGAGATTCGAACCACGACCTCCCGATCTCGAGGAGAACACACACACGAAACAAACAAGGAGAGCGATAGTACAGAATATCATACCAAAAACTAATGTACAGAGATAAATAAAATACAGTTTCACAAAAATTTCATAGTTACTAAAGTGGTGCTAAAAGTATCAAACCGAAATTAGAAATGTTAAATTATTTTAGAAATTACACGTAAATATGGATGGCCGACTTCTGAATAGATTTCATGGATCAACGCTCTCTGCAAATTCACTATTTTTGCACCAATTATTTAAGGGGTTCGGATGTGGCCAGCTGTTGCAAGGCTAATTTCTGTCTTTATTCAATATATCCTCAGTTTCCAGTGATATTCCAATTTTCACGTCCTACCTCAATGTCTACATCCTATTGCAAGATCTACCTATTGTATTTAAAATTCATGTGTTCTCGTCATGAACATGCATGAAATATTTGCCACTGGAGGTAAAGCAAACAACAATCAACCAACTCCATAAATTATTCAATGTACATAGTACAAGAAGAAGACAAGATCTTGTAAAATGTTATTATGTAAAATTTCCAGTTAAATTACTCAATGATAGTGCAAATTTTTTTATGGTTTTGCAATTTACTACATAACTATAAACACCTTTACTTTTTTAATGTTTTTACTATGGTTCTTATCTACGATTTAATTGCGATTTATGATATAAGGTTTTGTCAGGCGATTATAAAACTTAGAAAGGTAAAATGCTGTTTTCAAGTTGTTTGTTTATGCTACATTTAGATGTGAAAAGGGAATGACGGACGACTAAAATAAAAGTGTTTGTTTTCATATAATATATTGTATTTCAATTTAAGAATGATTATCAACCTTGCGAAAATATTCCATCTACACACGTTTTGATCGAGCCAGGTATGATTGTTAGTGAGACAGACAACACACCACAAAAGACCAAATGTCACAGAAATTAACAACTATAGGTCACCGTACGTCCTTCAACAATGAACAAAGCCCATACCGCAAAATCAAACCTAAAAATACGATTTATTAATTAATTGGACTGAACAGACAACACTAATTATTTTGCATTTGCATGAAACGTAGTGTAGGAAAATTATAGAATCAAAACCAAAATGAACATTTACCTGAATATTGTGAAGGACCTTATGCATCTAGGTCTGTTTGATTAGAAGTTGTGAAACATGCTGTTTAAATAGCTTATTGTTGGAAGAGTTTACTTACTGTTTTCATTTGGTGTCTTTACGAATCTATTTCATGATTACTGACAGATTAAAAACATCAAATATATATAACAAGAAGTTTTGGTGCAGAACATTCATTGGTCAGTTGTAAATGAGGTCTGTATAGGGTTTTTGATTTCCTCATTTATAAAATAGAAAATCGTTATATTGAAAATTTGGAATTCAAAAATATAAATTTACCCCTTAATTTCATAAAACTATCTTATGGTCCTATCTAAATGCTAAAAAAATATAATAAATAAATAATTAAATGATGTAATGCCATTTAATCGGTCCGTTTTGAATGCAATTAGGTAACTGTTATTTGTCTATATCAGTCTGAGTACTGTTTAACTATCATTTGTGTTGAATATATTTAGACTCGACCAATTCAGGGGAATTAGGTTTCTGCAAGTGTTTTTAGTGTACTTTTCTAATGTTTTTGACGGTTTGTAAGTTAGTAAAAGATCAATGATTAAGTTAATATTGACATTAAAAGACCTCCTCACAAAAAGGGCTGTTCAAATCCCTTTTGTTTGGAGGTCTTTAATATCAATATTAACTTATCATTGAGCTTTACTATTACATAAAGCATAGTCGGTTGGCACTTTCACTAGATGCGATCGTGTATTTTGTGCTTTGTTGTTGTTAAAATACATAATAAATGAGAAACCCATTGTTTTAATTTTATTTGAAGACATTTACTTGAAAAACTGACCTCAGAATTTTGACACTGTACGATTCATTCTCTTTGTAGTTTGTATTTTCTTTCTTTAGTATCGTTTGTTGTACATTCTTGTACTGTTCGTTGTGCAAAAGCCTATCAATACGGTAGAAATATGTATGACACGGCGTGACAAATGTTCAAAGCTTTTTAGCGAGTTATAAAACTTTTCAAAGAAAATTCGTCATAGAAAAACGTTTTATTCATGGATGTTTTGCTCCAGTAAATTTTCGGATCCATGACAAGCTAATAGCAAACTCACCAACAATATTTGAATATTCATGATATGAACGTGGTTATACCCGTGTATATTCAAGTAAGCATCTACGACTAGCTTGCATTTCAAATTGTAAATATCATCGATATTAAAGTCATTTAAAACTATTTTCAGTTGTTGTATGTCGAATAATCATATAAAACGACAATGAAAATTCATCGCACTTCAAAAGTCCACATCAGAAATGATTGCACTTACAGTGATAATTCCTCGCATTTGTAGTTAAAATGAATCGCATTCAGTAATCAATATTATGTATTCTGCCTCTTAAATAACACTTTTTTGGACTTTAATCCTGTTATTATACATTAAAAGTTATATTCTTATGAAATTGTGTTAAAACATACATTCAAATCTGTTATTTTGTATTTTTCAAAAGTAAACAAACGCAGTTTTCCCATCATCCTTTATTCTACAATAGACATTCTCGCATACAACAGTGAAAATGAACTAACTGGATTCGCACTTTATATACACTGGTACTGTTTTGATTTTTTGTCCATTATTCTCTATTCTGTAAACTCCATCCACACCCTCTTATAAGTCGAAGTTACTGACAAACAACATTTGAGATATTTGTCGGTCGATATGTATATCATTAAAAGTTCATTACCAGGGTTTCCGCCTAGTAATGCTCCGACTTCTGATATCACATAATCAGGACATAATCCATACGAACAGAGACATATATAGGCTTCAGACCACAATTAATTCCCTTTGTTCGTGGTCTAGGAATATAGTTCCCAATTATTATATGGGGTATTTCTTCTTAAGTATTCTGACTACTGTTTTCTTTGAAATGTTTACTATTTAAGTGGTCCTATCAGTTGCATATATATTGAAATAAGTAAAACATGTGGAAAAAATTTATTGTTGAAAGTGAAAGTAGTGATTTGGCTAAAATGAAAGTAGGGTAGAAATTAGCCTTCGTCATTTATTCAAGATTCAAATCCTACCATTGGCATGTTAATATGGCTCTCAAAAGAAAAAGCACTGATGGATTGTCCTGGGACAAGCATATTTTATTCAAATAATAATGGTCTATAAGCAGTTAAATTTATTTCATGTTTGAAGCGGTGCAATTTTTTAATTCAATTTAACTTTACCAAAAATGCATTGTAACCAATGGGAAGAATAATTGTAGTCTGAGGCCTAGGAGATGAGTTTGGACAAAACACAATTATTGTGAATAAAAGGTCTTACAGGTACAAAATGATCTTTGTCAGATTACCTTTCAAGAAAGAAAATAGAAATTACTCAAAATTTATCAAAATAAGACATTTTGACCATATTTGGGCATATAAGGCAGGAATTGGCATTTTTACAGTTAACATGATTTCTAATGAAAATTATAGAAAAAAATGTGAGAATGCACCACATTACTTCATTGAATCAATGAGGGTACCTTATAAATGCAATTTCAATAAGTTTTTCCAAAATTGGTTTGATCCTGGGACATAACATGACATACAAACACATTTAAAAATATGTAAAGTAAAATTTCTTAAAAGTTCAAAAGTGTCAATTCTAAATTACTTTTAGTTGTTTAAAGTAAATAACCAATAGAGAGGATAGAAAGATGAAAATAAATCAACTTTTCAGTGTTAATTTACCCACAATTATGCTTTTTATGGCTGTACCCTTATCATATTAACCAATTCTGACTTAAGAACCAGAAAGATATAAATATGAAAAAACTGGCACATAAGTAGCAGTTTGCTTTAACAGTTGTCTCATTACAACTAAATACAAGTTATGTTTACCATGTTTACTGGATCAAGGCATATTTTGGTAAAAATTACTAAACAAATATTTTCTGAATAAAATTTTGACTGAATTCTTAAAACTTTGCAAAACGCATGTTCCGTGAGACAGATATGCTAATATAAAACATTCCAAACGTTTTTAATAATTGTCAGAATGTAATAAAATTTGGCATTTATACTACTAAGATATCATGCTAAGTAATTGTAAAGTTTCATAAGAATACTGTAATTTTTAGGTCTAATAGGCTTCAGACCACAATTAATTCCCTTTGTTCGTGGTCTAGGAATATAGTTCCCAATTATTATATGGGGTATTTCTTCTTAAGTATTCTGACTACTGTTTTCTTTGAAATGTTTACTATTTAAGTGGTCCTATCAGTTGCATATATATTGAAATAAGTAAAACATGTGGAAAAAATTTATTGTTGAAAGTGAAAGTAGTGATTTGGCCAAAATGAAAGTAGGGTAGAAATTAGCCTTCGTCATTTATTCAAGATTCAAATCCTACCATTGGCATGTTAATATGGCTCTCAAAAGAAAAAGCACTGATGGATTGTCCTGGGACAAGCATATTTTATTCAAATAATAATGGTCTATAAGCAGTTAAATTTATTTCATGTTTGAAGCGGTGCAATTTTTAATTCAATTTAACTTTTACCAAAAATGCATTGTAACCAATGGGAAGAATAATTGTAGTCTGAGGCCTAGGAGATGAGTTTGGACAAAACACAATTATTGTGAATAAAAGGTCTTACAGGTACAAAATGATCTTTGTCAGATTACCTTTCAAGAAAGAAAATAGAAATTACTCAAAATTTATCAAAATAAGACATTTTGACCATATTTGGGCATATAAGGCAGGAATTGGCATTTTTTACAGTTAACATGATTTCTAATGAAAATTATAGAAAAAAAATGTGAGAATGCACCACATTACTTCATTGAATCAATGAGGGTACCTTATAAATGCAATTTCAATAAGTTTTTCCAAAATTGGTTTGATCCTGGGACATAACATGACATACAAACACATTTAAAAATATGTAAAGTAAAATTTCTTAAAAGTTCAAAAGTGTCAATTCTAAATTACTTTTAGTTGTTTAAAAGTAAATAACCAATAGAGAGGATAGAAAGATGAAAATAAATCAACTTTTCAGTGTTAATTTACCCACAATTATGCTTTTATGGCTGTACCCTTATCATATTAACCAATTCTGACTTAAGAACCAGAAAGATATAAATATGAAAAAACTGGCACATAAGTAGCAGTTTGCTTTAACAGTTGTCTCATTACAACTAAATACAAGTTATGTTTACCATGTTTACTGGATCAAGGCATATTTTGGTAAAAATTACTAAACAAATATTTTCTGAATAAAATTTTGACTGAATTCTTAAAACTTTGCAAAACGCATGTTCATGAGACAGATATGCTAATATAAAAACATTCCAAACGTTTTAATAATTGTCAGAATGTAATAAAATTTGGCATTTATACTACTAAGATATCATGCTAAGTAATTGTAAAGTTTCATAAGAATACTGTAATTTTTAGGTCTAATAGGCTTCAGACCACAATTAATTCCCTTTGTTCGTGGTCTAGGAATATAGTTCCCAATTATTATATGGGGTATTTCTTCTTAAGTATTCTGACTACTGTTTTCTTTGAAATGTTTACTATTTAAGTGGTCCTATCAGTTGCATATATATTGAAATAAGTAAAACATGTGGAAAAAATTTATTGTTGAAAGTGAAAGTAGTGATTTGGCTAAAATGAAAGTAGGGTAGAAATTAGCCTTCGTCATTTATTCAAGATTCAAATCCTACCATTGGCATGTTAATATGGCTCTCAAAAGAAAAAGCACTGATGGATTGTCCTGGGACAAGCATATTTTATTCAAATAATAATGGTCTATAAGCAGTTAAATTTATTTCATGTTTGAAGCGGTGCAATTTTTTTAATTCAATTTAACTTTTACCAAAAAATGCATTGTAACCAATGGGAAGAATAATTGTAGTCTGAGGCCTAGGAGATGAGTTTGGACAAAACACAATTATTGTGAATAAAAGGTCTTACAGGTACAAAATGATCTTTGTCAGATTACCTTTCAAGAAAGAAAATAGAAATTACTCAAAATTTATCAAAATAAGACATTTTGACCATATTTGGGCATATAAGGCAGGAATTGGCATTTTTTACAGTTAACATGATTTCTAATGAAAATTATAGAAAAAAATGTGAGAATGCACCACATTACTTCATTGAATCAATGAGGGTACCTTATAAATGCAATTTCAATAAGTTTTTCCAAAATTGGTTTGATCCTGGGACATAACATGACATACAAACACATTTAAAAATATGTAAAGTAAAATTTCTTAAAAGTTCAAAAGTGTCAATTCTAAATTACTTTTAGTTGTTTAAAAGTAAATAACCAATAGAGAGGATAGAAAGATGAAAATAAATCAACTTTTCAGTGTTAATTTACCCACAATTATGCTTTTTATGGCTGTACCCTTATCATATTAACCAATTCTGACTTAAGAACCAGAAAGATATAAATATGAAAAAACTGGCACATAAGTAGCAGTTTGCTTTAACAGTTGTCTCATTACAACTAAATACAAGTTATGTTTACCATGTTTACTGGATCAAGGCATATTTTGGTAAAAATTACTAAACAAATATTTTCTGAATAAAATTTTGACTGAATTCTTAAAACTTTGCAAAACGCATGTTCCGCAGACAGATATGCTAATATAAAAACATTCCAAACTTTTTTAATAATTGTCAGAATGTAATAAAATTTGGCATTTATACTACTAAGATATCATGCTAAGTAATTGTAAAGTTTCATAAGAATACTGTAATTTTTTTAGGTCTAATAGGCTTCAGACCACAATTAATTCCCTTTGTTCGTGGTCTAGGAATATAGTTCCCAATTATTATATGGGGTATTTCTTCTTAAGTATTCTGACTACTGTTTTCTTTGAAATGTTTACTATTTAAGTGGTCCTATCAGTTGCATATATATTGAAATAAGTAAAACATGTGGAAAAAATTTATTGTTGAAAGTGAAAGTAGTGATTTGGCTAAAATGAAAGTAGGGTAGAAATTAGCCTTCGTCATTTATTCAAGATTCAAATCCTACCATTGGCATGTTAATATGGCTCTCAAAAGAAAAAGCACTGATGGATTGTCCTGGGACAAGCATATTTTATTCAAATAATAATGGTCTATAAGCAGTTAAATTTATTTCATGTTTGAAGCGGTGCAATTTTTTTAATTCAATTTAACTTTTACCAAAAAATGCATTGTAACCAATGGGAAGAATAATTGTAGTCTGAGGCCTAGGAGATGAGTTTGGACAAAACACAATTATTGTGAATAAAAGGTCTTACAGGTACAAAATGATCTTTGTCAGATTACCTTTCAAGAAAGAAAATAGAAATTACTCAAAATTTATCAAAATAAGACATTTTGACCATATTTGGGCATATAAGGCAGGAATTGGCATTTTTTACAGTTAACATGATTTCTAATGAAAATTATAGAAAAAAAATGTGAGAATGCACCACATTACTTCATTGAATCAATGAGGGTACCTTATAAATGCAATTTCAATAAGTTTTTCCAAAATTGGTTTGATCCTGGGACATAACATGACATACAAACACATTTAAAAATATGTAAAGTAAAATTTCTTAAAAGTTCAAAAGTGTCAATTCTAAATTACTTTTAGTTGTTTAGAAGTAAATAACCAATAGAGAGGATAGAAAGATGAAAATAAATCAACTTTTCAGTGTTAATTTACCCACAATTATGCTTTTTATGGCTGTACCCTTATCATATTAACCAATTCTGACTTAAGAACCAGAAAGATATAAATATGAAAAAACTGGCACATAAGTAGCAGTTTGCTTTAACAGTTGTCTCATTACAACTAAATACAAGTTATGTTTACCATGTTTACTGGATCAAGGCATATTTTGGTAAAAATTACTAAACAAATATTTTCTGAATAAAATTTTGACTGAATTCTTAAAACTTTGCAAAACGCATGTTCCATAGACAGATATGCTAATATAAAACATTCCAAACGTTTTTAATAATTGTCAGAATGTAATAAAATTTGGCATTTATACTACTAAGATATCATGCTAAGTAATTGTAAAGTTTCATAAGAATACTGTAATTTTTAGGTCTAATAGGCTTCAGACCACAATTAATTCCCTTTGTTCGTGGTCTAGGAATATAGTTCCCAATTATTATATGGGGTATTTCTTCTTAAGTATTCTGACTACTGTTTTCTTTGAAATGTTTACTATTTAAGTGGTCCTATCAGTTGCATATATATTGAAATAAGTAAAACATGTGGAAAAAATTTATTGTTGAAAGTGAAAGTAGTGATTTGGCTAAAATGAAAGTAGGGTAGAAATTAGCCTTCGTCATTTATTCAAGATTCAAATCCTACCATTGGCATGTTAATATGGCTCTCAAAAGAAAAAGCACTGATGGATTGTCCTGGGACAAGCATATTTTATTCAAATAATAATGGTCTATAAGCAGTTAAATTTATTTCATGTTTGAAGCGGTGCAATTTTTTTAATTCAATTTAACTTTTACCAAAAAATGCATTGTAACCAATGGGAAGAATAATTGTAGTCTGAGGCCTAGGAGATGAGTTTGGACAAAACACAATTATTGTGAATAAAAGGTCTTACAGGTACAAAATGATCTTTGTCAGATTACCTTTCAAGAAAGAAAATAGAAATTACTCAAAATTTATCAAAATAAGACATTTTGACCATATTTGGGCATATAAGGCAGGAATTGGCATTTTTACAGTTAACATGATTTCTAATGAAAATTATAGAAAAAAATGTGAGAATGCACCACATTACTTCATTGAATCAATGAGGGTACCTTATAAATGCAATTTCAATAAGTTTTTCCAAAATTGGTTTGATCCTGGGACATAACATGACATACAAACACATTTAAAAATATGTAAAGTAAAATTTCTTAAAAGTTCAAAAGTGTCAATTCTAAATTACTTTTAGTTGTTTAAAAGTAAATAACCAATAGAGAGGATAGAAAGATGAAAATAAATCAACTTTTCAGTGTTAATTTACCCACAATTATGCTTTTATGGCTGTACCCTTATCATATTAACCAATTCTGACTTAAGAACCAGAAAGATATAAATATGAAAAAACTGGCACATAAGTAGCAGTTTGCTTTAACAGTTGTCTCATTACAACTAAATACAAGTTATGTTTACCATGTTTACTGGATCAAGGCATATTTTGGTAAAAATTACTAAACAAATATTTTCTGAATAAAATTTTGACTGAATTCTTAAAACTTTGCAAAACGCATGTTCATGAGACAGATATGCTAATATAAAACATTCCAAACGTTTTTAATAATTGTCAGAATGTAATAAAATTTGGCATTTATACTACTAAGATATCATGCTAAGTAATTGTAAAGTTTCATAAGAATACTGTAATTTTTAGGTCTAATAGGCTTCAGACCACAATTAATTCCCTTTGTTCGTGGTCTAGGAATATAGTTCCCAATTATTATATGGGGTATTTCTTCTTAAGTATTCTGACTACTGTTTTCTTTGAAATGTTTACTATTTAAGTGGTCCTATCAGTTGCATATATATTGAAATAAGTAAAACATGTGGAAAAATTTATTGTTGAAAGTGAAAGTAGTGATTTGGCTAAAATGAAAGTAGGGTAGAAATTAGCCTTCGTCATTTATTCAAGATTCAAATCCTACCATTGGCATGTTAATATGGCTCTCAAAAGAAAAAGCACTGATGGATTGTCCTGGGACAAGCATATTTTATTCAAATAATAATGGTCTATAAGCAGTTAAATTTATTTCATGTTTGAAGCGGTGCAATTTTTTTAATTCAATTTAACTTTTACCAAAAATGCATTGTAACCAATGGGAAGAATAATTGTAGTCTGAGGCCTAGGAGATGAGTTTGGACAAAACACAATTATTGTGAATAAAAGGTCTTACAGGTACAAAATGATCTTTGTCAGATTACCTTTCAAGAAAGAAAATAGAAATTACTCAAAATTTATCAAAATAAGACATTTTGACCATATTTGGGCATATAAGGCAGGAATTGGCATTTTTTACAGTTAACATGATTTCTAATGAAAATTATAGAAAAAAATGTGAGAATGCACCACATTACTTCATTGAATCAATGAGGGTACCTTATAAATGCAATTTCAATAAGTTTTTCCAAAATTGGTTTGATCCTGGGACATAACATGACATACAAACACATTTAAAAATATGTAAAGTAAAATTTCTTAAAAGTTCAAAAGTGTCAATTCTAAATTACTTTTAGTTGTTTAAAAGTAAATAACCAATAGAGAGGATAGAAAGATGAAAATAAATCAACTTTTCAGTGTTAATTTACCCACAATTATGCTTTTTATGGCTGTACCCTTATCATATTAACCAATTCTGACTTAAGAACCAGAAAGATATAAATATGAAAAAACTGGCACATAAGTAGCAGTTTGCTTTAACAGTTGTCTCATTACAACTAAATACAAGTTATGTTTACCATGTTTACTGGATCAAGGCATATTTTGGTAAAAATTACTAAACAAATATTTTCTGAATAAAATTTTGACTGAATTCTTAAAACTTTGCAAAACGCATGTTCCATAGACAGATATGCTAATATAAAAACATTCCAAACGTTTTTAATAATTGTCAGAATGTAATAAAATTTGGCATTTATACTACTAAGATATCATGCTAAGTAATTGTAAAGTTTCATAAGAATACTGTAATTTTTAGGTCTAATAGGCTTCAGACCACAATTAATTCCCTTTGTTCGTGGTCTAGGAATATAGTTCCCAATTATTATATGGGGTATTTCTTCTTAAGTATTCTGACTACTGTTTTCTTTGAAATGTTTACTATTTAAGTGGTCCTATCAGTTGCATATATATTGAAATAAGTAAAACATGTGGAAAAATTTATTGTTGAAAGTGAAAGTAGTGATTTGGCTAAAATGAAAGTAGGGTAGAAATTAGCCTTCGTCATTTATTCAAGATTCAAATCCTACCATTGGCATGTTAATATGGCTCTCAAAAGAAAAAGCACTGATGGATTGTCCTGGGACAAGCATATTTTATTCAAATAATAATGGTCTATAAGCAGTTAAATTTATTTCATGTTTGAAGCGGTGCAATTTTTTAATTCAATTTAACTTTTACCAAAAATGCATTGTAACCAATGGGAAGAATAATTGTAGTCTGAGGCCTAGGAGATGAGTTTGGACAAAACACAATTATTGTGAATAAAAGGTCTTACAGGTACAAAATGATCTTTGTCAGATTACCTTTCAAGAAAGAAAATAGAAATTACTCAAAATTTATCAAAATAAGACATTTTGACCATATTTGGGCATATAAGGCAGGAATTGGCATTTTTTACAGTTAACATGATTTCTAATGAAAATTATAGAAAAAAATGTGAGAATGCACCACATTACTTCATTGAATCAATGAGGGTACCTTATAAATGCAATTTCAATAAGTTTTTCCAAAATTGGTTTGATCCTGGGACATAACATGACATACAAACACATTTAAAAATATGTAAAGTAAAATTTCTTAAAAGTTCAAAAGTGTCAATTCTAAATTACTTTTAGTTGTTTAAAAGTAAATAACCAATAGAGAGGATAGAAAGATGAAAATAAATCAACTTTTCAGTGTTAATTTACCCACAATTATGCTTTTTATGGCTGTACCCTTATCATATTAACCAATTCTGACTTAAGAACCAGAAAGATATAAATATGAAAAAACTGGCACATAAGTAGCAGTTTGCTTTAACAGTTGTCTCATTACAACTAAATACAAGTTATGTTTACCATGTTTACTGGATCAAGGCATATTTTGGTAAAAATTACTAAACAAATATTTTCTGAATAAAATTTTGACTGAATTCTTAAAACTTTGCAAAACATGTTCCGCAGACAGATATGCTAATATAAAACATTCCAAACTTTTTAATAATTGTCAGAATGTAATAAAATTTGGCATTTATACTACTAAGATATCATGCTAAGTAATTGTAAAGTTTCATAAGAATACTGTAATTTTTAGGTCTAATAGGCTTCAGACCACAATTAATTCCCTTTGTTCGTGGTCTAGGAATATAGTTCCCAATTATTATATGGGGTATTTCTTCTTAAGTATTCTGACTACTGTTTTCTTTGAAATGTTTACTATTTAAGTGGTCCTATCAGTTGCATATATATTGAAATAAGTAAAACATGTGGAAAAATTTATTGTTGAAAGTGAAAGTAGTGATTTGGCTAAAATGAAAGTAGGGTAGAAATTAGCCTTCGTCATTTATTCAAGATTCAAATCCTACCATTGGCATGTTAATATGGCTCTCAAAAGAAAAAGCACTGATGGATTGTCCTGGGACAAGCATATTTTATTCAAATAATAATGGTCTATAAGCAGTTAAATTTATTTCATGTTTGAAGCGGTGCAATTTTTTTAATTCAATTTAACTTTTACCAAAAATGCATTGTAACCAATGGGAAGAATAATTGTAGTCTGAGGCCTAGGAGATGAGTTTGGACAAAACACAATTATTGTGAATAAAAGGTCTTACAGGTACAAAATGATCTTTGTCAGATTACCTTTCAAGAAAGAAAATAGAAATTACTCAAAATTTATCAAAATAAGACATTTTGACCATATTTGGGCATATAAGGCAGGAATTGGCATTTTTTACAGTTAACATGATTTCTAATGAAAATTATAGAAAAAAAATGTGAGAATGCACCACATTACTTCATTGAATCAATGAGGGTACCTTATAAATGCAATTTCAATAAGTTTTTCCAAAATTGGTTTGATCCTGGGACATAACATGACATACAAACACATTTAAAAATATGTAAAGTAAAATTTCTTAAAAGTTCAAAAGTGTCAATTCTAAATTACTTTTAGTTGTTTAAAAGTAAATAACCAATAGAGAGGATAGAAAGATGAAAATAAATCAACTTTTCAGTGTTAATTTACCCACAATTATGCTTTTATGGCTGTACCCTTATCATATTAACCAATTCTGACTTAAGAACCAGAAAGATATAAATATGAAAAAACTGGCACATAAGTAGCAGTTTGCTTTAACAGTTGTCTCATTACAACTAAATACAAGTTATGTTTACCATGTTTACTGGATCAAGGCATATTTTGGTAAAAATTACTAAACAAATATTTTCTGAATAAAATTTTGACTGAATTCTTAAAACTTTGCAAAACGCATGTTCCATGAGACAGATATGCTAATATAAAAACATTCCAAACTTTTTAATAATTGTCAGAATGTAATAAAATTTGGCATTTATACTACTAAGATATCATGCTAAGTAATTGTAAAGTTTCATAAGAATACTGTAATTTTTAGGTCTAATAGGCTTCAGACCACAATTAATTCCCTTTGTTCGTGGTCTAGGAATATAGTTCCCAATTATTATATGGGGTATTTCTTCTTAAGTATTCTGACTACTGTTTTCTTTGAAATGTTTACTATTTAAGTGGTCCTATCAGTTGCATATATATTGAAATAAGTAAAACATGTGGAAAAATTTATTGTTGAAAGTGAAAGTAGTGATTTGGCTAAAATGAAAGTAGGGTAGAAATTAGCCTTCGTCATTTATTCAAGATTCAAATCCTACCATTGGCATGTTAATATGGCTCTCAAAAGAAAAAGCACTGATGGATTGTCCTGGGACAAGCATATTTTATTCAAATAATAATGGTCTATAAGCAGTTAAATTTATTTCATGTTTGAAGCGGTGCAATTTTTTAATTCAATTTAACTTTTACCAAAAATGCATTGTAACCAATGGGAAGAATAATTGTAGTCTGAGGCCTAGGAGATGAGTTTGGACAAAACACAATTATTGTGAATAAAAGGTCTTACAGGTACAAAATGATCTTTGTCAGATTACCTTTCAAGAAAGAAAATAGAAATTACTCAAAATTTATCAAAATAAGACATTTTGACCATATTTGGGCATATAAGGCAGGAATTGGCATTTTTACAGTTAACATGATTTCTAATGAAAATTATAGAAAAAAATGTGAGAATGCACCACATTACTTCATTGAATCAATGAGGGTACCTTATAAATGCAATTTCAATAAGTTTTTCCAAAATTGGTTTGATCCTGGGACATAACATGACATACAAACACATTTAAAAATATGTAAAGTAAAATTTCTTAAAAGTTCAAAAGTGTCAATTCTAAATTACTTTTAGTTGTTTAGAAGTAAATAACCAATAGAGAGGATAGAAAGATGAAAATAAATCAACTTTTCAGTGTTAATTTACCCACAATTATGCTTTTTATGGCTGTACCCTTATCATATTAACCAATTCTGACTTAAGAACCAGAAAGATATAAATATGAAAAAAACTGGCACATAAGTGGCAGTTTGCTTTAACAGTTGTCTCATTACAACTAAATACAAGTTATGTTTACCATGTTTACTGGATCAAGGCATATTTTGGTAAAAAATTACTAAACAAATATTTTCTGAATAAAATTTTGACTGAATTCTTAAAACTTTGCAAAACGCATGTTCCGCAGACAGATATGCTAATATAAAAACATTCCAAACTTTTTTAATAATTGTCAGAATGTAATAAAATTTGGCATTTATACTACTAAGATATCATGCTAAGTAATTGTAAAGTTTCATAAGAATACTGTAATTTTTTTAGGTCTAATAGGCTTCAGACCACAATTAATTCCCTTTGTTCGTGGTCTAGGAATATAGTTCCCAATTATTATATGGGGTATTTCTTCTTAAGTATTCTGACTACTGTTTTCTTTGAAATGTTTACTATTTAAGTGGTCCTATCAGTTGCATATATATTGAAATAAGTAAAACATGTGGAAAAAATTTATTGTTGAAAGTGAAAGTAGTGATTTGGCTAAAATGAAAGTAGGGTAGAAATTAGCCTTCGTCATTTATTCAAGATTCAAATCCTACCATTGGCATGTTAATATGGCTCTCAAAAGAAAAAGCACTGATGGATTGTCCTGGGACAAGCATATTTTATTCAAATAATAATGGTCTATAAGCAGTTAAATTTATTTCATGTTTGAAGCGGTGCAATTTTTTAATTCAATTTAACTTTACCAAAAATGCATTGTAACCAATGGGAAGAATAATTGTAGTCTGAGGCCTAGGAGATGAGTTTGGACAAAACACAATTATTGTGAATAAAAGGTCTTACAGGTACAAAATGATCTTTGTCAGATTACCTTTCAAGAAAGAAAATAGAAATTACTCAAAATTTATCAAAATAAGACATTTTGACCATATTTGGGCATATAAGGCAGGAATTGGCATTTTTACAGTTAACATGATTTCTAATGAAAATTATAGAAAAAATGTGAGAATGCACCACATTACTTCATTGAATCAATGAGGGTACCTTATAAATGCAATTTCAATAAGTTTTTCCAAAATTGGTTTGATCCTGGGACATAACATGACATACAAACACATTTAAAAATATGTAAAGTAAAATTTCTTAAAAGTTCAAAAGTGTCAATTCTAAATTACTTTTAGTTGTTTAAAAGTAAATAACCAATAGAGAGGATAGAAAGATGAAAATAAATCAACTTTTCAGTGTTAATTTACCCACAATTATGCTTTTTATGGCTGTACCCTTATCATATTAACCAATTCTGACTTAAGAACCAGAAAGATATAAATATGAAAAAAACTGGCACATAAGTGGCAGTTTGCTTTAACAGTTGTCTCATTACAACTAAATACAAGTTATGTTTACCATGTTTACTGGATCAAGGCATATTTTGGTAAAAAATTACTAAACAAATATTTTCTGAATAAAATTTTGACTGAATTCTTAAAACTTTGCAAAACGCATGTTCCGCAGACAGATATGCTAATATAAAAACATTCCAAACTTTTTTAATAATTGTCAGAATGTAATAAAATTTGGCATTTATACTACTAAGATATCATGCTAAGTAATTGTAAAGTTTCATAAGAATACTGTAATTTTTTTAGGTCTAATAGGCTTCAGACCACAATTAATTCCCTTTGTTCGTGGTCTAGGAATATAGTTCCCAATTATTATATGGGGTATTTCTTCTTAAGTATTCTGACTACTGTTTTCTTTGAAATGTTTACTATTTAAGTGGTCCTATCAGTTGCATATATATTGAAATAAGTAAAACATGTGGAAAAATTTATTGTTGAAAGTGAAAGTAGTGATTTGGCTAAAATGAAAGTAGGGTAGAAATTAGCCTTCGTCATTTATTCAAGATTCAAATCCTACCATTGGCATGTTAATATGGCTCTCAAAAGAAAAAGCACTGATGGATTGTCCTGGGACAAGCATATTTTATTCAAATAATAATGGTCTATAAGCAGTTAAATTTATTTCATGTTTGAAGCGGTGCAATTTTTTTAATTCAATTTAACTTTTACCAAAAATGCATTGTAACCAATGGGAAGAATAATTGTAGTCTGAGGCCTAGGAGATGAGTTTGGACAAAACACAATTATTGTGAATAAAAGGTCTTACAGGTACAAAATGATCTTTGTCAGATTACCTTTCAAGAAAGAAAATAGAAATTACTCAAAATTTATCAAAATAAGACATTTTGACCATATTTGGGCATATAAGGCAGGAATTGGCATTTTTTACAGTTAACATGATTTCTAATGAAAATTATAGAAAAAAATGTGAGAATGCACCACATTACTTCATTGAATCAATGAGGGTACCTTATAAATGCAATTTCAATAAGTTTTTCCAAAATTGGTTTGATCCTGGGACATAACATGACATACAAACACATTTAAAAATATGTAAAGTAAAATTTCTTAAAAGTTCAAAAGTGTCAATTCTAAATTACTTTTAGTTGTTTAAAAGTAAATAACCAATAGAGAGGATAGAAAGATGAAAATAAATCAACTTTTCAGTGTTAATTTACCCACAATTATGCTTTTTATGGCTGTACCCTTATCATATTAACCAATTCTGACTTAAGAACCAGAAAGATATAAATATGAAAAACTGGCACATAAGTAGCAGTTTGCTTTAACAGTTGTCTCATTACAACTAAATACAAGTTATGTTTACCATGTTTACTGGATCAAGGCATATTTTGGTAAAAATTACTAAACAAATATTTTCTGAATAAAATTTTGACTGAATTTTAAAACTTTGCAAAACGATGTTCCGTAGACAGATATGCTAATATAAAACATTCCAAACTTTTTAATAATTGTCAGAATGTAATAAAATTTGGCATTTATACTACTAAGATATCATGCTAAGTAATTGTAAAGTTTCATAAGAATACTGTAATTTTTAGGTCTAATAGGCTTCAGACCACAATTAATTCCCTTTGTTCGTGGTCTAGGAATATAGTTCCCAATTATTATATGGGGTATTTCTTCTTAAGTATTCTGACTACTGTTTTCTTTGAAATGTTTACTATTTAAGTGGTCCTATCAGTTGCATATATATTGAAATAAGTAAAACATGTGGAAAAATTTATTGTTGAAAGTGAAAGTAGTGATTTGGCTAAAATGAAAGTAGGGTAGAAATTAGCCTTCGTCATTTATTCAAGATTCAAATCCTACCATTGGCATGTTAATATGGCTCTCAAAAGAAAAAGCACTGATGGATTGTCCTGGGACAAGCATATTTTATTCAAATAATAATGGTCTATAAGCAGTTAAATTTATTTCATGTTTGAAGCGGTGCAATTTTTTAATTCAATTTAACTTTTACCAAAAATGCATTGTAACCAATGGGAAGAATAATTGTAGTCTGAGGCCTAGGAGATGAGTTTGGACAAAACACAATTATTGTGAATAAAAGGTCTTACAGGTACAAAATGATCTTTGTCAGATTACCTTTCAAGAAAGAAAATAGAAATTACTCAAAATTTATCAAAATAAGACATTTTGACCATATTTGGGCATATAAGGCAGGAATTGGCATTTTTACAGTTAACATGATTTCTAATGAAAATTATAGAAAAAAATGTGAGAATGCACCACATTACTTCATTGAATCAATGAGGGTACCTTATAAATGCAATTTCAATAAGTTTTTCCAAAATTGGTTTGATCCTGGGACATAACATGACATACAAACACATTTAAAAATATGTAAAGTAAAATTTCTTAAAAGTTCAAAAGTGTCAATTCTAAATTACTTTTAGTTGTTTAAAAGTAAATAACCAATAGAGAGGATAGAAAGATGAAAATAAATCAACTTTTCAGTGTTAATTTACCCACAATTATGCTTTTTATGGCTGTACCCTTATCATATTAACCAATTCTGACTTAAGAACCAGAAAGATATAAATATGAAAAACTGGCACATAAGTAGCAGTTTGTTTTAACAGTTGTCTCATTACAACTAAATACAAGTTATGTTTACCATGTTTACTGGATCAAGGCATATTTTGGTAAAAATTACTAAACAAATATTTTCTGAATAAAATTTTGACTGAATTTTAAAACTTTGCAAAACGCATGTTCCGTAGACAGATATGCTAATATAAAACATTCCAAACTTTTTAATAATTGTCAGAATGTAATAAAATTTGGCATTTATACTACTAAGATATCATGCTAAGTAATTGTAAAGTTTCATAAGAATACTGTAATTTTTAGGTCTAATAGGCTTCAGACCACAATTAATTCCCTTTGTTCGTGGTCTAGGAATATAGTTCCCAATTATTATATGGGGTATTTCTTCTTAAGTATTCTGACTACTGTTTTCTTTGAAATGTTTACTATTTAAGTGGTCCTATCAGTTGCATATATATTGAAATAAGTAAAACATGTGGAAAAATTTATTGTTGAAAGTGAAAGTAGTGATTTGGCTAAAATGAAAGTAGGGTAGAAATTAGCCTTCGTCATTTATTCAAGATTCAAATCCTACCATTGGCATGTTAATATGGCTCTCAAAAGAAAAAGCACTGATGGATTGTCCTGGGACAAGCATATTTTATTCAAATAATAATGGTCTATAAGCAGTTAAATTTATTTCATGTTTGAAGCGGTGCAATTTTTTAATTCAATTTAACTTTTACCAAAAATGCATTGTAACCAATGGGAAGAATAATTGTAGTCTGAGGCCTAGGAGATGAGTTTGGACAAAACACAATTATTGTGAATAAAAGGTCTTACAGGTACAAAATGATCTTTGTCAGATTACCTTCAAGAAAGAAAATAGAAATTACTCAAAATTTATCAAAATAAGACATTTTGACCATATTTGGGCATATAAGGCAGGAATTGGCATTTTTACAGTTAACATGATTTCTAATGAAAATTATAGAAAAAAATGTGAGAATGCACCACATTACTTCATTGAATCAATGAGGGTACCTTATAAATGCAATTTCAATAAGTTTTTCCAAAATTGGTTTGATCCTGGGACATAACATGACATACAAACACATTTAAAAATATGTAAAGTAAAATTTCTTAAAAGTTCAAAAGTGTCAATTCTAAATTACTTTTAGTTGTTTAAAAGTAAATAACCAATAGAGAGGATAGAAAGATGAAAATAAATCAACTTTTCAGTGTTAATTTACCCACAATTATGCTTTTTATGGCTGTACCCTTATCATATTAACCAATTCTGACTTAAGAACCAGAAAGATATAAATATGAAAAAACTGGCACATAAGTAGCAGTTTGCTTTAACAGTTGTCTCATTACAACTAAATACAAGTTATGTTTACCATGTTTACTGGATCAAGGCATATTTTGGTAAAAATTACTAAACAAATATTTTCTGAATAAAATTTTGACTGAATTCTTAAAACTTTGCAAAACGATGTTCCGTAGACAGATATGCTAATATAAAACATTCCAAACTTTTTAATAATTGTCAGAATGTAATAAAATTTGGCATTTATACTACTAAGATATCATGCTAAGTAATTGTAAAGTTTCATAAGAATACTGTAATTTTTTTAGGTCTAATAGGCTTCAGACCACAATTAATTCCCTTTGTTCGTGGTCTAGGAATATAGTTCCCAATTATTATATGGGGTATTTCTTCTTAAGTATTCTGACTACTGTTTTCTTTGAAATGTTTACTATTTAAGTGGTCCTATCAGTTGCATATATATTGAAATAAGTAAAACATGTGGAAAAATTTATTGTTGAAAGTGAAAGTAGTGATTTGGCTAAAATGAAAGTAGGGTAGAAATTAGCCTTCGTCATTTATTCAAGATTCAAATCCTACCATTGGCATGTTAATATGGCTCTCAAAAGAAAAAGCACTGATGGATTGTCCTGGGACAAGCATATTTTATTCAAATAATAATGGTCTATAAGCAGTTAAATTTATTTCATGTTTGAAGCGGTGCAATTTTTTTAATTCAATTTAACTTTTACCAAAAATGCATTGTAACCAATGGGAAGAATAATTGTAGTCTGAGGCCTAGGAGATGAGTTTGGACAAAACACAATTATTGTGAATAAAAGGTCTTACAGGTACAAAATGATCTTTGTCAGATTACCTTTCAAGAAAGAAAATAGAAATTACTCAAAATTTATCAAAATAAGACATTTTGACCATATTTGGGCATATAAGGCAGGAATTGGCATTTTTACAGTTAACATGATTTCTAATGAAAATTATAGAAAAAATGTGAGAATGCACCACATTACTTCATTGAATCAATGAGGGTACCTTATAAATGCAATTTCAATAAGTTTTTCCAAAATTGGTTTGATCCTGGGACATAACATGACATACAAACACATTTAAAAATATGTAAAGTAAAATTTCTTAAAAGTTCAAAAGTGTCAATTCTAAATTACTTTTAGTTGTTTAAAAGTAAATAACCAATAGAGAGGATAGAAAGATGAAAATAAATCAACTTTTCAGTGTTAATTTACCCACAATTATGCTTTTTATGGCTGTACCCTTATCATATTAACCAATTCTGACTTAAGAACCAGAAAGATATAAATATGAAAAAACTGGCACATAAGTAGCAGTTTGCTTTAACAGTTGTCTCATTACAACTAAATACAAGTTATGTTTACCATGTTTACTGGATCAAGGCATATTTTGGTAAAAATTACTAAACAAATATTTTCTGAATAAAATTTTGACTGAATTTTAAAACTTTGCAAAACGCATGTTCCGTAGACAGATATGCTAATATAAAACATTCCAAACTTTTTAATAATTGTCAGAATGTAATAAAATTTGGCATTTATACTACTAAGATATCATGCTAAGTAATTGTAAAGTTTCATAAGAATACTGTAATTTTTAGGTCTAATAGGCTTCAGACCACAATTAATTCCCTTTGTTCGTGGTCTAGGAATATAGTTCCCAATTATTATATGGGGTATTTCTTCTTAAGTATTCTGACTACTGTTTTCTTTGAAATGTTTACTATTTAAGTGGTCCTATCAGTTGCATATATATTGAAATAAGTAAAACATGTGGAAAAATTTATTGTTGAAAGTGAAAGTAGTGATTTGGCTAAAATGAAAGTAGGGTAGAAATTAGCCTTCGTCATTTATTCAAGATTCAAATCCTACCATTGGCATGTTAATATGGCTCTCAAAAGAAAAAGCACTGATGGATTGTCCTGGGACAAGCATATTTTATTCAAATAATAATGGTCTATAAGCAGTTAAATTTATTTCATGTTTGAAGCGGTGCAATTTTTTTAATTCAATTTAACTTTTACCAAAAATGCATTGTAACCAATGGGAAGAATAATTGTAGTCTGAGGCCTAGGAGATGAGTTTGGACAAAACACAATTATTGTGAATAAAAGGTCTTACAGGTACAAAATGATCTTTGTCAGATTACCTTTCAAGAAAGAAAATAGAAATTACTCAAAATTTATCAAAATAAGACATTTTGACCATATTTGGGCATATAAGGCAGGAATTGGCATTTTTACAGTTAACATGATTTCTAATGAAAATTATAGAAAAAAATGTGAGAATGCACCACATTACTTCATTGAATCAATGAGGGTACCTTATAAATGCAATTTCAATAAGTTTTTCCAAAATTGGTTTGATCCTGGGACATAACATGACATACAAACACATTTAAAAATATGTAAAGTAAAATTTCTTAAAAGTTCAAAAGTGTCAATTCTAAATTACTTTTAGTTGTTTAAAAGTAAATAACCAATAGAGAGGATAGAAAGATGAAAATAAATCAACTTTTCAGTGTTAATTTACCCACAATTATGCTTTTTATGGCTGTACCCTTATCATATTAACCAATTCTGACTTAAGAACCAGAAAGATATAAATATGAAAAAACTGGCACATAAGTAGCAGTTTGCTTTAACAGTTGTCTCATTACAACTAAATACAAGTTATGTTTACCATGTTTACTGGATCAAGGCATATTTTGGTAAAAATTACTAAACAAATATTTTCTGAATAAAATTTTGACTGAATTCTTAAAACTTTGCAAAACGCATGTTCCGTAGACAGATATGCTAATATAAAAACATTCCAAACTTTTTTAATAATTGTCAGAATGTAATAAAATTTGGCATTTATACTACTAAGATATCATGCTAAGTAATTGTAAAGTTTCATAAGAATACTGTAATTTTTTTAGGTCTAATAGGCTTCAGACCACAATTAATTCCCTTTGTTCGTGGTCTAGGAATATAGTTCCCAATTATTATATGGGGTATTTCTTCTTAAGTATTCTGACTACTGTTTTCTTTGAAATGTTTACTATTTAAGTGGTCCTATCAGTTGCATATATATTGAAATAAGTAAAACATGTGGAAAAATTTATTGTTGAAAGTGAAAGTAGTGATTTGGCTAAAATGAAAGTAGGGTAGAAATTAGCCTTCGTCATTTATTCAAGATTCAAATCCTACCATTGGCATGTTAATATGGCTCTCAAAAGAAAAAGCACTGATGGATTGTCCTGGGACAAGCATATTTTATTCAAATAATAATGGTCTATAAGCAGTTAAATTTATTTCATGTTTGAAGCGGTGCAATTTTTTTAATTCAATTTAACTTTTACCAAAAATGCATTGTAACCAATGGGAAGAATAATTGTAGTCTGAGGCCTAGGAGATGAGTTTGGACAAAACACAATTATTGTGAATAAAAGGTCTTACAGGTACAAAATGATCTTTGTCAGATTACCTTTCAAGAAAGAAAATAGAAATTACTCAAAATTTATCAAAATAAGACATTTTGACCATATTTGGGCATATAAGGCAGGAATTGGCATTTTTTACAGTTAACATGATTTCTAATGAAAATTATAGAAAAAAAATGTGAGAATGCACCACATTACTTCATTGAATCAATGAGGGTACCTTATAAATGCATTTTCAATAAGTTTTTCCAAAATTGGTTTGATCCTGGGACATAACATGACATACAAACACATTTAAAAATATGTAAAGTAAAATTTTTAAAAGTTCAAAAGTGTCAATTCTAAATTACTTTTAGTTGTTTAAAAGTAAATAACCAATAGAGAGGATAGAAAGATGAAAATAAATCAACTTTTCAGTGTTAATTTACCCACAATTATGCTTTTTATGGCTGTACCCTTATCATATTAACCAATTCTGACTTAAGAACCAGAAAGATATAAATATGAAAAAACTGGCACATAAGTAGCAGTTTGCTTTAACAGTTGTCTCATTACAACTAAATACAAGTTATGTTTACCATGTTTACTGGATCAAGGCATATTTTGGTAAAAATTACTAAACAAATATTTTCTGAATAAAATTTTGACTGAATTCTTAAAACTTTGCAAAACGCATGTTCCGTAGACAGATATGCTAATATAAAACATTCCAAACTTTTTAATAATTGTCAGAATGTAATAAAATTTGGCATTTATACTACTAAGATATCATGCTAAGTAATTGTAAAGTTTCATAAGAATACTGTAATTTTTAGGTCTAATAGGCTTCAGACCACAATTAATTCCCTTTGTTCGTGGTCTAGGAATATAGTTCCCAATTATTATATGGGGTATTTCTTCTTAAGTATTCTGACTACTGTTTTCTTTGAAATGTTTACTATTTAAGTGGTCCTATCAGTTGCATATATATTGAAATAAGTAAAACATGTGGAAAAATTTATTGTTGAAAGTGAAAGTAGTGATTTGGCTAAAATGAAAGTAGGGTAGAAATTAGCCTTCGTCATTTATTCAAGATTCAAATCCTACCATTGGCATGTTAATATGGCTCTCAAAAGAAAAAGCACTGATGGATTGTCCTGGGACAAGCATATTTTATTCAAATAATAATGGTCTATAAGCAGTTAAATTTATTTCATGTTTGAAGCGGTGCAATTTTTTTAATTCAATTTAACTTTTACCAAAAATGCATTGTAACCAATGGGAAGAATAATTGTAGTCTGAGGCCTAGGAGATGAGTTTGGACAAAACACAATTATTGTGAATAAAAGGTCTTACAGGTACAAAATGATCTTTGTCAGATTACCTTTCAAGAAAGAAAATAGAAATTACTCAAAATTTATCAAAATAAGACATTTTGACCATATTTGGGCATATAAGGCAGGAATTGGCATTTTTTACAGTTAACATGATTTCTAATGAAAATTATAGAAAAAAAATGTGAGAATGCACCACATTACTTCATTGAATCAATGAGGGTACCTTATAAATGCAATTTCAATAAGTTTTTCCAAAATTGGTTTGATCCTGGGACATAACATGACATACAAACACATTTAAAAATATGTAAAGTAAAATTTCTTAAAAGTTCAAAAGTGTCAATTCTAAATTACTTTTAGTTGTTTAGAAGTAAATAACCAATAGAGAGGATAGAAAGATGAAAATAAATCAACTTTTCAGTGTTAATTTACCCACAATTATGCTTTTTATGGCTGTACCCTTATCATATTAACCAATTCTGACTTAAGAACCAGAAAGATATAAATATGAAAAAACTGGCACATAAGTAGCAGTTTGCTTTAACAGTTGTCTCATTACAACTAAATACAAGTTATGTTTACCATGTTTACTGGATCAAGGCATATTTTGGTAAAAATTACTAAACAAATATTTTCTGAATAAAATTTTGACTGAATTCTTAAAACTTTGCAAAACGCATGTTCCGCAGACAGATATGCTAATATAAAACATTCCAAACTTTTTAATAATTGTCAGAATGTAATAAAATTTGGCATTTATACTACTAAGATATCATGCTAAGTAATTGTAAAGTTTCATAAGAATACTGTAATTTTTAGGTCTAATAGGCTTCAGACCACAATTAATTCCCTTTGTTCGTGGTCTAGGAATATAGTTCCCAATTATTATATGGGGTATTTCTTCTTAAGTATTCTGACTACTGTTTTCTTTGAAATGTTTACTATTTAAGTGGTCCTATCAGTTGCATATATATTGAAATAAGTAAAACATGTGGAAAAATTTATTGTTGAAAGTGAAAGTAGTGATTTGGCTAAAATGAAAGTAGGGTAGAAATTAGCCTTCGTCATTTATTCAAGATTCAAATCCTACCATTGGCATGTTAATATGGCTCTCAAAAGAAAAAGCACTGATGGATTGTCCTGGGACAAGCATATTTTATTCAAATAATA